>VYXB01007291.1:2052790-2106419 GCA_013397135.1 Pachyramphus minor | reverse complement strand
GCTCCCCCGCCCGCCCGCCCCTCAGCCCCGGTGCGGCGCACAGGTGCCCGTGTCCCCGGCAGGGGCCCGGCCTGCCCGCCCCGAGCTGCCCCTGGCGTTCAGCGGGTCCCCGTTCCTCAGGGACCCCCAGAGCCGACACCCTCCGCCCCGCGCAGCCCCGGAATGTCCTCCCCGTTGCCCGTGTTCCCTGTGACAGAAACGTGTGCCTGTCTGTAATAAGCCAGTGACATCTCTGCTGTTATTTCTAAGTCGTCTGATCCGTTGCTCTGCCCTGTACGTTGCGCTGCCATCGCCGCTCCTCCGCCCACCAGCAGCTCCCTGTGCGTTCTGCATCCGCACAGTGATGGGGCGGCTACACGTACCAAAAAGGGAAACGTATTTCTTTGAATCCCGGGAGCCTTGATACTTGAAAAGTAGCTGAGACACTTTACCATAAAGGAGGGAATCTACTTGGTTGCCTTTTAGGACACTTACAATCTCATAAACATATAGCGTCATGAAGATTAATTAATGTTTTCTTCTGTCTTCTTCTATTATAGTTTTCTGTATAGAAGTTGTTGTGAAGTGTTGGCTTCCAATTATGTCACTTCTGTTTTGTGGAATGTCAGAAAAAGAAATAACTTTTGTAAGATAAGTAGATACAAAATTAAGGATCAGTTCTAGTTTCCATTGTTATTTTTTCTCTAAATAATAATTCATATTGTATCTTTAAATCATAAGGGTGAGAATTTTTAAGTGGTACTTTTGTACTCTAGTTTTAGGCTATTCATAAGTAATTTTACTCACTAAGACCATTGAAAATAACAGTTTCCTTTTGGTTTTCTTTCTAACCATCTACTCTTAAATCCAGAAGCAGATTCTGATAAGATGAAAACGCTCATCTTATCTAGGTGCAGGCTGAATTATAGAATTGGCTGTTTTATAGTGTATGTTTCCTGCAAGCACATTTTGATGAAAATTCTTATGACCATCTGCTGTCAAACAGTGATAAGTTCCAAGAAATAATTTGGTTATTATAATATTAAAGGGCTTTATTTTATTATTCTCTATGCCTTTGTAAACACTTTGGCTAGCAAAAGGAAGAAGGATAAAGTCACAGTGATTGTCCATGGGGGATGTAAATTGCAAATGAAAGAAAGGAGCCTGGGGGCCCTTGTGTAAAGTGGTAGGGAAGTGGCAGTTACCTGGACACTGGGACATGTGCCAGTTATTTAGGTGAGGAATAACCTCAGACTGAAGTATGCTACCAAGGACATTGCTTTACTACATAGGCAGCTATATACTTGGAGACTCAGAATCTGCATGCAAAACAATCCAATGTGAGTAAATATTCTTTAAAATTACTCAGTGTGACAGCAAGTCAAGAGAGTTCACTAGGGGAGTATCCTTTAATGAGAAGTCATTGCCTTTTAGCACAAACTATTCAATTTGACTTTGAAATTTAGTGTTGCTTTATCAGGTACTTGGTTCCCTGCAGGCTGCATAAAAATACTTTTTTTTCCTGAGGCCAGCAGTAGATTTTTAGGATCAGTGGTAATTTAGAAAATCACAGCTTCTTCTTAAGGAAACAACCAAACCTGAACCTAAGGGGCAAGGCAGTTCTCCCCCAAGTAGCTCCCGTGTTGGCTGGGATCAAACCACAGCCCTTGGTCAAGCAGGGTGATGTGTCCTCAGAACTGGCCGGGGACTGGGGTAGGCTCTCATTTTCTTCTTGCCAGAGTAACTCTGCACATCGAAGACTTGCACAGGAAAGGTGTATTTTGCTGGGTCATTATTGCCTTCGAATTGCAATACGTTGTAATAGTGGTGACATAAACATCAATGATAGTACTGGACTTGTTGGGGTTTTATTGCTAAATTTCTCCAGGCACCAAGATATATAGATGGGCATGCTATGGATATTAGAACTAATTTTGCCTTTTTTATGCTTTTTTATTTCCTTGTTTGGCATTACATGGAAAATAGTACTATGGTGATTAAATACTGAAATTAATAAGCACAGTCTATTTATTGGATTTTAATATTTTTCTTGTTAAGAAGGAACACTGTTCTATAAAGACTGTGCAGTGTATTATTACTTAAACATACTAGCACACCAACTTTTTAGTAAAGAATGTGCAAAACTGCAAGCCAAAAAGATTCCATTTTTAAAAAATGCAGGAGTTTTGAATTATTCCTACAAATATAATATGAAACATCATGATAACAAAACCAGTCTCTTTTTTTGGCAGTGTCATTACTAAATCACTACCTGCATTGGTTACCAAATGTTAAAAACACATGGAAATGATTGTGAAACTTCACATTTAGAAATAGTTCAGAGATTTGATGTGCTCCTTGTGATCATCTTCACAGGTAAATATTGAATGTTTTTCATATAGGGTCATATAAAGAGAAAAGAATTTTAATGTAAGTTTGTGACAAAAAGGCCTTGTTGAACAGCTTTTCTTGCAAGATATTTATGTAACCTTCAGGGGGAAAGAACACTGGAATCAAAAACAGGAGAAAATAGGCTTGTGAAGATGTTCATTATATACCACTTTTGTAATCTATTAAGAATTTTAAATGTGTTCATAAAATAGGATTTTCCATAGCTTAAAATTACCATGTACCTGATTGTTGGATAGGGAAAGTTGTTTGGAGGACTAATGAAAAGGATTTTCTGTTTGCTTGTTATAGGAATCAGAAAAAAATATTTATTCTGGATCAGCAGATACAATTTTAATAGCAGGTGTCTGTAAAGTAACTCCTATAACATAACTTTGTTGTGTCTATTGTGATAGACTGTGTTGTATAAATATTTGGTCCTTAAAGAAAGATGATATTAAATATAGCTTGCAATGCTAGATTAAACAGTACATAAAATGCCTACACAGTCAGTTCAGGATTTTATGGCTTCATGAATATTCTAGTTTTTAAAAAGTGTAACGTAATATCAAATAGTTGAACAGTTTGGGGTGTGGGGAGGGTAATCAGGAAATTTCATATGCTCTGTAATCATTGAAAGGGTTTTTCAAAAAAGAAGTTAAAATGAACTTTCCCATGCAGGTGTGCTGTTTCTGGCTCCTCTAAGAAGATAATTTCTAAATTTTACAGTTTTGAGCTACTTGAGGTACATCGTAGCACCTGAATATTTTCATATCTCTAAATTAATTAGAGATAGTATCTGCGGAGAAATTATTATTTTTATAAATTTTACAGCACTCTGAGACAACATAACACCAGAATTACATTAAATTTAAATCTTACCAAATAAGATGATGTCTGGACTAACTTGTGTTGAGATTAATAAAATATTTATGTCAATGCAGGTGCTACTGGGCTTTGCTTTTGACCACAATCATGATTGATTACATGATGCTTTAAAGCATAAGGTTTTGTCTGAAGAACCTTTCAGAAAATTCTGTAGAACCTTTTAAGTTGATTTCTGGATAAATATAATTGTAACCAAACCATAAAAGGAAACCATCTCATGCCCGGTTCTTAATAAAAGGTCTTTTAAGTTATGTGAAATGATATTTACTTGAAGATGATTGCCCCCTATATATTAACAAAAATGAAAGGGCAGCTCTCTGTGCCCTCTGGTGTGAATTTCCTTTCCAGTTAGTACTTCTGACCCTTTGATTGGAATAAGAACTGATGAAGAAAAATATACAGGTTTTCCCTGCAGTCTGGGAGCCCCTGCCAGCATTTATTCTGGATAAGAACATTTCAGATGGCTGATGTAGTTGATAGTATGTGTGCTTCGTGTGTGCATGTCCTGATTAAGCTAATTCCTTAGAGAAACTATAGCAAATGTGAATCTCTTACCAGATCCTGTAATGATTTTTGTTAATTGGTTGTTTTGTTGTGGCTTTGATCTCCCACTGTGTTGTGTTAGTGAATGAAGTAAAAGACCTGGCGAGGCTTATGCTAATGTAATGGTTAAATATGTATTCAGTGCAATTGTGTTTCCAAAAGAACTTCTCTTACATAGACTAGAATGAAACTTTTATTATTATGTTGCATCAGGAATATTAAATGAGCTCTACGTTCCTCAGTCCATTGTATTAACACTTGAGACTTTTCTCCCCCAGGTGTGCATTCACCGTGTTAGATCGTGCAGCAGCATTCGTGTTATAAAATCAAAATATGTGTGCGTGTTTGACAAATCTGCCCTCAAGTTTAGTCATCAACAGCGATTATTCAGAACATCTGCTGGTAATCTTTTTCATAATAAAATAATTTCTTTTATTTTGCTATTTTATGAGTGTTATGTTAGCGGCTTGTATATGGCTGGTATGTAAACTTTCTGATGCATTCAGATTTTTCTTCCTGATACCTTGTATTTAGTATTAAATGTGCTATATTTTCTTATTGTCTGTTTTAAGTTTCATGTGGCCAAATTGTCCAGTTTAAGCTTTCTGACATTGGAGAAGGCATTACAGAGGTGACTGTAAAAGAATGGTAAGCTCTGTTTTCTTAGAAATATACTAAGAAATCAAGAGGGAGTTTAACAGCTTTAGCTGTGTTATCAGTTAGTTGTCTGAGAATGTTTTCTGGGTTACTAGTGAAGTTTTTCAGGTTATGTTTTCCACATTTTAAAACGTGTGACATACTGAACTTTACATTTTGTTTATTTGTAGTCTAGTTTATTTGTGAATGGAAAAGGTGGAAGGAATGTGCCTGTATATAGGATTTTCTTCAGAGATTAATGGTTTCAGTGTTCAGGAGGTCTGTCTTTTATTATGCTTACTTAGGCTGAGCTTTAGAAACAAATTACTAGTCCAGAAAAGCCAAATAATTTTATCCTATATCCTTTCTCTATAGATTTGAACTTTTAAATTGTTTGTAAAAGGCCAGTGATGAATGGATTAAAAAAACCCAAAGTGTACAGTGAAGAAAGGCAGTGCTGAAATGCCTTGTTCTTTGTACAAATTCCTGTCTCTTTGTGTAGAAGATCATGTACTAATCCTGACAATTAGAAAGTAAGAACTTCTTAGGTTTAGACCAAGCTGGGCTCATTCTTATTTTAGATGATTTATAATCTGACAAGAAAACTCTGCTTTACCAAAGTAAATATATGTTTGACGATACTCTAAATCATTGTGTCATTTCACACAACAAAGGGTTCTGCAGCAGCCAGGCAAAATGCTTATAGCAAATGTATCCACTATGTAGAATTTATCTTCCTGTCTGGAATGCATTTTCATGTTGTGGGCATGTACATAACTGAACTTAACAAAAGGACACCCAGGGTAGATTTTTACAGTTACTGTGTTTTACAGTGGCCTGTGTCTTTTCTCTCAGGTATATAAAAGAAGGTGACAGTGTGTCTCAGTTTGACAGCATCTGTGAGGTACAAAGTGATAAAGCTTCTGTTACTATTACCAGTCGTTATGATGGCATCATAAGAAAACTCCATTACAGTATAGATGATATTGCTTTTGTTGGAAAACCATTAGTGGACATTGAAATTGATGCTGCAAAAGGTATTGTAAGATATATTTTTCTCTTGCATATTTTATGTTTGTTTGTCATAAAAACATCAGTGACAGAGAAGCTGACTTTTTCTTCCTGAGAATCTTAAAAAGTAATATTTTTTCCCTTTATAAACTGAAGAAAAATGAATAGAGAAAGTTGTTAAATTTTATTAGAATTTATAACCTCAAAAACCAGATATATCCTATTGAATATTTAGCTTAAGCAGCCACCTTTAGCAAGATGTGTTCCCCTCTACAGTAACTCGAAGTAAATGCTAGAAACTTCAGCTATCACAGAGTGGTTGAGGTTGGAATTTAATAAATGCTTATAATGTAGTAACGTCAAATTTTTTCTTTTTGTTTGCAGGTGTTGCCTCAGAAGAAGATGTTGTTGAAACCCCTCCTATGTCTCACGAAGAGCACACTCACCAGGAGATAAAAGGTCACAAAACATTAGCAACTCCTGCAGTTCGTCGCCTGGCCATGGAGAACAATGTAGGTTTGCTGAATAAGGTCCTGTTGCATTTTATCCAGCTTTTCTGTGGCATTTTGGCTGACTACAAGAACATTGACTTGTTTTCAAATAATTTTGAACATGTGAAAACTGCTGTAAAATGAAGCGAATTGTGCTTGCTTATTATTATGGTGGATAGAAAATGAACTACTGCAGTTAAAATGCAGCTCGGATGCTTTAGGCTGAAGATTAAGAAATCCTGGGACAGAAGAAGGGGGAGGGAAAAATAAAATCTCAATTTTAGCCAGTTTTTCAAATTTATATTGGAGCAGAGGATATACTAGGTACATTTGGAGTACCTCTCTATCATCTGGATTATGACAGATCACAAGAACAGTCTCAGCTTTTCTTGTTTATTGAACCACTTATCAAAACACTTTTTTAAAGTGTCTTTCTAATGCCTTTTTTCCTTATGAATCTGTGAATATTCCATTAGTTTTGAAAGTTTGTGATGCACTTTTAGCAGAAAACTAAAACAATAAGTAGAGAAAATTAAGTGACAAATAGCTTTCTTCAAATTCATATTTCACTTTTGATCCTGTGAAGTAATTAGGAGGTAAGTAGTATTCATAGTTCTTCCTTAAAATATGCAACTAAACAGTGGGACTTTTGGATGATTGGAACAATTAGGTTAAGTGCCTAATAAATTGTAGAAAGGGAAAGAAAACTGTTGGTATGTTGGGTTGGTAATGGGAATAATTTTTAACCATAGCTCACAATATGGGATATTTTTACATTGCTACAAAACTGAAGTGTCACAGCTTGTTATGTACTTTTCAGATTAAATTGAGTGAAGTTGTTGGGACAGGGAAAGATAACAGAATCCTTAAAGAAGACATACTGAATTATTTGGCCAAACAAACAGGAGCTATTTTACCTCCGTCACCAAAGGCCGAAATTGTCCCACCATTGCCAAAATCAGAGACTGTGCCAGCTGTTCCAAAGGACAAAGCACGCAAAATCCCGGTCCCTGTTTCCAGACCCATTGTGTTTTCAGGAAAAGATAAAACTGAACCTGTAACAGGTAAATCAAGAAATATAAAATCTTGAGACCATGTTCACAGTAGACTACAAGCGAGTGTTGCTCTGGTCTTTCTAATGCCCTTCTGCTGGGGGTGGGTTTCACGTAACAGCGTACTTCAGCATTCACACTTGTTCTGGAGAGGAGTGCCACAAAAGACACTAAGGATAAAAAAAAACATATGAAAAGGGGAAGATAAAAGTTTTTTGCTTGCCTTTCAAGCAATGTTTATTTGGAGGCTGGAAAGAGTGATGAAAATTATGATATCATGATTTCCAATTCATACGTACATAGGAGAGACATGCAGTAATATAATCTGAGGTGTTACATTGTAAAAATTGAGTTACAAGTACTGAATAACTGGTGATCCTGAAGTGTTCTTTTCCCTGTGTTTTGGTTTTGGTTGTGGTTTAGCTTTGGTTTGGTTTAGTTTTTGTAAGTTGTATAATTTGTTTAATGGAAACAAATAGTTAAATTTCACCATAACTTCACAGAAGATCATTTTGTTGGTTTAAGAAATAAGTAAATATTTTCCAGGTTTTCAGAAGGCAATGGTGAAGACTATGAGTGCAGCCCTGAAGATACCCCACTTTGGTTATTGTGATGAGATTGATTTGACTCAGCTTGTTCAGTTGAGAGAAGAGCTGAAACCTCTGGCTGAGATCCGTGGAGTTAAACTTTCCTTCATGCCTTTCTTCATAAAGGTGAGACATGCAGCAGAGCACTGTATGGAATATTTACACAGCTTTTGCCAAAATGTTTTCAATTATTGTTGTACATTTGGAGCACCTCTCTATCATCTGAATTATGACAGATCACAAGAAAAGTCTCAGCTTTTCATGTTTATTGAACCACTTATCAATTTACAGTTGGAATTGCAGTGAGGGTTTTATAATATCATTGAAAATTTTTGAAATATTAATGGAGAAGGATAGAGCGGCTTAAATGTCATTCAGTAGGGGGGTAAACATCACTAGGTGTTGGAATTGCACAAACATTTTGGAAACTGACAGTAATTGTTTGAGTTCCTTTAAAATGAACTTCACATTAAATGCATCATTGTTGTTGTTATTATGATATTTGTATTGAATAATTTAAATGGAATAACAAATACCTTTGGTGAATCAGTGTGTCTCCTTCGTTGTTCAGAAGATCAGGCACTTGCACTCATTTAGCTGCTATGGTTCCATTTCCAGCTGATGCACTCACTGCCTAAACTGTGCACTGAAAGCAGAGCTTACCTGAAACCTCTGGTAATGCTGGCTCAGTTAGTGCTATGTAAGCACTCATCCTGCTCACTGTCGTTAGGGGCAATTAATATTACTTCCTTCAAAAATTGTCATCCAAGTTTAGAACTGAGAATGACGTTGCAGCTGAAACTCAGAACTTTTGGGGTATTTGATTTGAATTGTGGAACAGAAATAACAAATGCAGATTCAACTTGAATTATAGTGGGGAAAGGAGTTACTATTTTTTATGTATCTATCTAATGTATATTTGGGTTTTGCAAGTTGTTCTTTCTTTTTTGCTATCCTAATAATGATAAAGTATCAACAGAGTTATTAAGGAGAGTTTAAGCCAAATTTGATTGTAATGAGGAAATCCATAAATTATCTCCTACCATTACTTCCTTTCCATGGAGCTTTCCGGTTATAAAATATAAAAATCTACCTTTTTTTTTTTTTTCTTATATTTAACAGGCAGCCTCTCTGGGATTATTGCAGTATCCTATTCTTAATGCTTCCTTGGATGAAAACTGTCAAAATGTCACATATAAGGTTTGTAAATTACTGATAAAAATTGTGAGCAGAAAACCTAACAAGGGCTTTTCAGAATGTCTGAGTTAATTTTAACAACCAAAACTTGATGTTGTGCTGGAAAATAATTGTTGTGTCCAGATTTTAAGATCTGGATTTGATTTATAATTGAACTTACTTCAGTAGTTTGTTAAACAAGAGTGACTTTGTTATTCAGGCTTGCCTCAAAATTGCTTATTAATATAGCGATTTCCTATTTTTACCTGAATATGGGCCAAACATTTAAAATGAGAACACTTAAAAATCTAATACAACAATTTTTTTAGTAATGGAACAGTGGTTCTATTTCAATAGAACACTCAATCCTTATGTATTAAAGTAATATTTTAAACTCAGTTTTGATAAAATTTATGTAATTTTCATACCAGCTGCTGGATTGATACTTCTGGGAAGCTAGTGTCTATTTTCTTGAGTGATGTGTGTGTGCCCCTTTTGTGCTGTTTGATCAATATCTCTCAGAATCCTTAGATTCCTTCTAGCAAATGAAAGGCAACTGTGTTTCCTTTCTCTTAATTTTAGTGTTCTCTTTAAAATCTGTGATTTATGTTTTGTTAGACTTACGATCATCCTAAATTTTCAGTGTGAAATTAATTCCTGGATTTTGTGTTCCCTGGGTGTGAAATTGCCAACAATTTGCAGGTGTGGAAAGATAATACTTAAAAATTTACATACTTTTCTCCCTTCAAAGTTGTATAACGGAGTTGTATACTACAGACAGCACTTTCTAGGTTAAAAAGATAAATAAGGATGATGTGATTTAAATGCCTTTTTATATAAAATACATTTTATGTCGACAGCTATAATAACGTGCAGTTAATGAAACTTGTTGCAGGCTTCGCACAACATTGGAGTTGCGATGGACACGGAGCAAGGTTTAATTGTCCCAAACGTGAAAAATGTCCAAGTCTGTAGTGTGTTTGACATTGCTTCTGAACTGAATCGCCTGCAGTCCTTGGGCTCTGCAGGCCAGCTGGGAACAAGTGACCTCACTGGGGGAACATTCACCCTTTCAAATATTGGCACAGTAAGTACAGGAAAAAAGAGAACTACATCTGAAAACTGCTTCTGAAGTGAAAACTGTACTGAACTTTAATATACAATGAACAAAACCTGTAGCAATTAATTGAAGAGGAAAGTTCCTCTAAAAAAAACCCAAACTATTTGGTAAATATTATCCCCAGCTTTTTCTTTTCTAGATTGGTGGCACTTATGCCAAACCAGTGATACTACCTCCTGAAGTAGCTATTGGAGCACTTGGAAAGATACAGGTATAGTAACTTTATCTCAGTGATATGAGTGTTTAACTGTCATCTGTAATGAAAGTGAAACGGGAGTCTCCCTTTGTTTTGTTTTTATTTCATAAACCTTTATATTAGAGAAATTGCATAGTTTGTGATTGAAAAGTTTTGTGGTGGTTTTAGATGACTGTACAGACACCAAATGCTTAACTACAAGTTTCTTACACCAAAGGTTCAGATTTGCTTTCTAGCATCCTGTTATATTTCATTCACATCTATGTTTAGCCTTCTAGTGATTAGGAAAGAACACAAATATATTTTTACAAGCTTTGCAACATGACGATAACTTGTTGCTATCATCAAGGAGAAAACTTGAGAAGTACTCTGACAGTGAAGTATAATTTCATGAGCCGGGTAGCTGAATCCATACAGAAATTTGTGTGGCAAAGGCAGTTTTATATTTTCTGAATTTCAGCCCTTAATTCTTTCATATAGACATTTGAGATCAATGCTGGAAATGAAATTAGTATTAACTTATTACTACTTCTAGGTTCTTCCTGTGAGCATTTTGTTCTGGGGATGCTTTAAGGAAATCATCACTTTGAGAACTAACAGTGCAATAAACTATTCAGGAAGAAACTTTTCAGTCAAGAAAGGGTTTCAGTACTTCAGTATTTCCATGACGGTGGAAACAGGATATGACTGTTTTTTATGTTGGCTTGCAAGATATTCTAATCTGCAGCACAAACAATAAGGGGAAGGTGTTGGTTTTTTGAAGGTTGTTACTGCTGTCTGTCTAATTTAGTAAAATGTTTAAATTTAGATCAAATTAATAACAAAAAATTAGAGATCTGCTAATGAAAGTATTTAATATTTCAGTTCTTTTCTTTCCTCTGATTTCTAGATTGTTCCTCGGTTTAATGGGAAAGGTGAAGTATTTAAGGCACAAATAATGAATGTGAGCTGGTCAGCTGATCATCGCATCATTGACGGAGCAACCATGGCCCGGTTTTCTAACCTGTGGAAATCCTATGTGGAGAACCCTGCTTCGATGCTGCTGGACCTTAAATAAAGGAAACCATGGCTAGAACATGCCTTTAAACTTTGTGGATTAGACTGAATAGTTATGAAAGCTGTCTCTGCTAACATGTGCCCTTGGCTACGTGCATTATATAATAATGTTATGTGGTTAAAAGTTCTCAACAGCTGATGTCAGTCTATCAATTAGTTGTTACTTCTTTTAATTAATAGTGCTGTAATTTCTTCTACAGCAGACTGTCAAACTGAATAGGTCACGGTTTCTGAATATGGTGGTGGAATGTCTTTATTGTGCCTTTGATAATAATTGTCAGGCTAGTGGAACTCAGTGACACTGCTCTACACCTGCAGTATTTATAATCTGATTAACCTGTTTTGAAGGGGAATACTCCTAGTTCTTCCATGTTGGACACGTAAATTTATTTTAACGTATAATAATATCCAAATTCCCAAAAGGAGTTATGCAAAAATCATATAAAAATAAAATGCCTTTAATGCTTCTGCTGTAAGAGGGCTTTTTGTTGTTCAACTCAGTAAACCTCTTAAGTCTTTTGCTAGTCCACATGTTCTGGCAATTACTTGCACAGGTACTCTTTATCAAACTATAAATGAAGAGGCCATATTTATTCAAATGCTTACTGATAACACTTATTCATAACTATCAGGGCCTTAATACTCTCTAGAATATCCTGTATTTTTATCAGCTGGAAGTAATTTCAGTCCTTAATGTTTTCCAGTTATTTTTGTTTCTTTTAGAAAGTATCTGTCTGTTAAAACCAAGCGAGAAAGAAAGAAAGAAAACAAAGGAAAAGGGTCTTGTTTTGTTATACTGACATGAGGTAAGACTGACAGTAAGCTGAATGTGTTCCAGAAGCTTGCACTGTGTTATTGACCTTCAGATACTAGCATTTACCAGATGAATCAGATTCAACAAAGAATGGACATTAAGAAATATTATGTAAGATAAGGACTTCCTAAACTCAGACATGAGGCACATAATGAATAAGTTCAAGTTAACACCTTCAGAACAGAAAACAGTTACATGGCTTTAAGGTGAACTAAACAGGTGAGGATTGCACTGGTGATTAAATGGGAGATAGGAAGAAAACCATTGGGTATGAATACCTTCTAGAAACCTAAGTTGTAAACAGACACAAGAAAAGACAGTTATATCGCCTTAAAAATGATGCACAAAATGGACATTTTTTCCTTTCTTTAGATATATCAAAACCAGGAGCATTTGCAAAAGTGTAGACCAAAGTTGTCTATTTGATTTAGCTGTGAAAATGTGAGACAGGCTATCAGAGGAAGAATCCCTGCTATCCTTGATGCTGAGAGTGAGCAAGAGGAAAGCTGGCAATGTAGGAGGGGGAGCATGGAGCATCCATGTAAGGTGCTATTTATATTTCTATTGTGGTATAAGGGTCTTTTATATAAAAGTCATTTCTTGCAAAGTTTGACTAATATATCATGCTTGTCACCTAATGCATTTTTATCAGATTTATTTATTCCTAATAAAAAAAATAAAGCCATAAAGAATTGTAATATTGTTTTTATTTGTGAATTTTATGCAGGCAATCTTGTACAGGTGACTCAAACTATTTCTTCTGATCTTGAACATACTGTACTCAAGGCCACCAAAAGAGCACAGCCTAATGGCTACTTTCCTGCAAGTATATTGTTGTGGTAAGGGACTCAGTCTGAATAGTATATTTTTTTAATCTGATGACCACTGAGAAAATAAACAGAGGAAACCTAAGTAGATGAAAGAAAGCAATAAAGTGATTTTGAAATATTTAAAATGGAATAATTTTACTTGCACAAGGAGCCTGAAATTTGTCTCTCAAGACTCCAATAAATGGGAGGGCTGTTGAGGTTTTTTTTCCCTAATTATCTGTCTTTAAGGAGGAGCAAATGAGGTTAGGTTTTTAGTTATGATTGGCTCAGATCAAGAGATTGAATCTATACCAAAACTGAAACAAGGAAAACCTATAACAAAGAAACTTTTGAATAATTTTTGCTTTTTGCATAATGTTGGGTTTTTTTTAAAAAAAGTATGGAAGATTGAAAGGCTTGAAAGGTAAAATACTTAGGTTGTTTTAAATAGGTATTGTTGTTCAGGTATGTAGTTGGTGGTGGACTGAAGAGCGTGGTTTTGGGTTTTTTATTTGTAAAGTTATGTGTGGTAGGTTTATAAGCAAACTCACAATATTTAAAAAATTTTATCTTCACATTTTGTACTCCAGTGTACTTGGTTAGAATTATCCAGTTTTATGGCTTCCGCCTCAGATTATTGTGATTATTGTTGTAGTCTTTCTCTTTCAATTTGATTGAAGAAAAAGATTCTGATGGAGTTGTTCTCCTTTTATCTTCTCCAAGGACTATTTGAAGAAATAGAATGTTAAAAATGTTTCATGATTGGAAGCATGAAAAGGGGTGAGTAACAACCCCTCTGTACATCTTGATAAAGATTACTTTTCTATCTGGACTTTGATAATTGGCACTAAAAGTCTTCAACAAGAGAATTTTTCAGCATGGGCAGAAATAACGAGTAAAATACTTAGTGAGGTAATACTTTTTCTAGTCTATTCAGTCTATGTTGCTGTTTGAAGCTCAGTTATCTTTCAGAGAAACATCACTACAGTAAGCAAGTAGTTGTCATTTTCAATTCAAAACTAGCCTTTTTTATCTTTGTTATTTTTAATTCAATATGAGCTCATTGTAAAGAATAACAATTACTCCTTTGTTCTTCTTGTTCACAATTTGTAACTTTTATAAGCAGGAGTTCAGGAGTTTAGGGGAGCCCAGTCATGCTCAGCAAACAGTGGTAAATGCTTGGGGGAGGTTGCAGAAGTGGCTCATGTGATGCCTTCTATTCTCAGCATAGGTTAAAATTAGAACTAGACTGACATTACATTGGAGTCTGAGAGTTCTAAATGGTTTTGGTAATACAGACAAGATTTATAATTTATCTCTGCTCTTGTCCAGAAAGCAATGAGTCACAGAAAATCCTTGAAAACACCAAATAATTGAGGTAAGTTGTTAAATTCTTTCTGATGTCTGGAGGCGAAGTTGTAGGGAGATCTGGTTACTTGGGAGTAAATTTGCAGTTGTTTTAGAGCTGCAGTTGGGGATTCACTCCTGAATTGTTGGCTGTGATGGCATGATTACTATGGGGTTTATTTTCTTGACAAATAATAAGATCTAAGAACAAGAAGCTTTTGATGGTAGTCCTGTTATATAATAAAATTATCCTGAATATAAAGTCAGATATTTAGTCCCTTTCATAATTCATGGTTCTGAAGCTGCTCTTATTGAATAATATGCTTTCCACAGCAAAAGGGAGTTGCCCAGAGTAAGGTTTACTAAAAACAAGTATTGTTTTGACTGTAAAGTATGATACTGGGTTAGTAGTACAACTATTAACTATCTAATTAACAACTATCCCTTTTCTGCAGTTTATATAAAAGGATTTCTAGTTTTCTACCTAAAAAGGCTTGTAGTTCCAAAAAAAATCTCTAAACAAGAAAGTATAAATTAGTTCAATCACTTGATCTCAGTAGAAATTTAATCCTTAAAAAAATCAAGCAATTTAAATTGTAACCACTAACTGGAGCAAAAGACCTCGTGCATATATAGCATTACTGATGAATATTGGGATGAGGACTGGGAAAGGTAATTACTCTGAGGACCACTGAAAGAGAAGTTAGTCCTTCAAACTAGCAAATGTGCTCACAATTATGTAGGGGAGGGAAAGAGGATACAGTCCTCTCTTTACAGGAAAAAATTCAATGCTTTTGGAACCCAAATGCCAGACTGCACTGTGACACACTGTGATTGCCATTTGTGTCACTTGTCAAGTCCTGACACTTTTCCTTAACAAACAGAGAACACTTAAGAATCCTAAATATTAATGTATTGGGCCAGATTCTTATTCACTCAAGCATTATAATTTGATTTTTATGTTGTCTTTACAACAGGAAGCAATCCTGGCATTTTACATTTTATTTGCCTACAGATTTTCAATTAAATTATTTCAGTATAATCATGCTTTACAAATAAGTATGTTAGCAAAAGACATAGTAAGCAAATAGAATGATTGACAAAATTGTTCGCTAAGTGTGTTCAGGCTGCACAATGGAATAAATATAACAGAAAAGATTGGTTCTAAAAGACAAACCCTTTCCCCAAATGACTACAGTAACGGCAATAAGAATGATTTTTAGAGTGATGCACTGATTGGGGTGACTGAGTATCCTACTTCGCTGCTTTTCAGGAAAATATGTCTTAATTATCTCACTAAGGGATAGATGACTTCAAAACTTTAGACTGAATTTAATTTTAAATGTGACACTCAGTAGGGCTACAAGAAGATTCAAACACAAATCAGAAAATTTAAAAGCCTTTTCTTAAAGGTAATGCATTACTAACTATAAAATGCATTATAATGAGTTAAACTCTGAAGAACATGAATGGAAATGAAGTATATTAATTTATTTCCAGGAACAGTTCAGCTTTTGTAAAGTGCAAAACCCCTTAAGTTACAAGTACTTATATCAGGTAGCTGCCAGGATGCAGCTATTAGAATTTAACTGCCTTAAATTGCGGGTAACAGCTTAATTTCTTCCTGGGATGGGAATAAATGGTCAAATCTGCATTTAATAATTACGGTGAGTGCTCAGCCTGTCATTGGAAGGAACCAAGAGAAGCTAAATAAGAATACAGAGACTGCAAGAAAACCATTTCTTATTATAAGAAAATTT
Organism: Pachyramphus minor; assembly: GCA_013397135.1. Taxonomy (NCBI): domain Eukaryota; kingdom Metazoa; phylum Chordata; class Aves; order Passeriformes; family Tyrannidae; genus Pachyramphus; species Pachyramphus minor. Next base: position 2,090,566 of record VYXB01007291.1, on the reverse strand, counting down.
CACTAGGTGCTATTATCTATTTTTATAAAGAGAAAGCAGATGGTAAAATACTGTTTGTTCTATACATTAACTGCATGTAATAATACAATGAAGTGGGTATTGCAGGGCTTTAGTTCCGATGCCACTGTCCCCATCTGGTAACTGATACATGGGCTGATGCATTCTGTCAGATTCCTGCGACTGCATCTGAATATGTAAAGGATCATGGCTGAAACTGCAGTTTGCCTTGGCACATTCACTGCTGTGAAGACACTTTGGGAAGTGAGAATACACAAGATAAATGAAGAATTACAGAAAGAAAAGGAATTCAGGCAGAGGTCTGCAGGAAGGTAGGTGAATTGTAGATCTTTAAGTATGTGAAAAGCTGGACCATATATTGCATTTCAGAAAACTGTAATTAATCTTTTCAAACTCATCCAGACTGTAATTCTTTGGCTATTACTCCAGCAGAATTCCCAGTGGTTAGAATCTAGCAATATGGGCAGAACTGTGTCTGTGATAAAAATATTAGTATATAGACTGAATCCCCTAAATTCAGATACTAAAATAACTATGTGGATACTCTAACTTCTGGAGAATTGATTTGTTATGTTTTGTTCTCCATAGAGGCATTAACAGGGTCACTTAGTTTTCTGTCTGGACTGCAATTTAAATTTGAAAAAAATTAGCATTCTATCTTTAGACCTCTTCCTGATTTATCAGATGTCTGAAACAGAATAACAAATTCAAAAGCCACTAATGGAAAATACAAGCAGAAAGAAAGAGAATTAGCCTAATTGTCATAGTTCTCGTTGAAGTCCTCTTTGGAAATCAAGCTAATAGGATCTATTGCTGATTGACCTTGTTTTGTTGAACTCACATTTGGTGTAATGGAAGGCTTTCTTTTTAGGAGACTGCCTCAAAAATTAAGGCTTTGAAACTTAGTTCCACATGACTTTATATTCTGTTGCCCTGCTGCAATATGTTGAAAGTGAATTAAGTTATGTTCTCCTTCTGAATGTAAATTTGAAGAACTGTAAAGTAGAATTCCTATATATAGAATTACCTCAACTGAACATTACTTGCTTTCTTCCCTCAAATTGATAGTATATTTAGCATCCAGACATAATTAACGTTGTTTGACATCCAAAAAAGCTACTGTGTCTTTTTTCCAGAAAATAGATAGGATAGTAATTATTGTCTGTATTCACGGTTGCCCCACTGACAGATCTTTCCCTTGTAGGCTACTGCTTGTCTGGGAGGAGAGAGCTGCTTTGGCAAAGCTCAAAGAAAGAGTTATCAATGAAGGTGGAAGAGCAATTTTAAGGATAGAGGAAGAAGAATGGAAGGTAGGCAGTGTTGATAGGAATGCATGTTGCTTGGGTTGAATGACTGATGCATTAGAAAACTACCATTTACAATTTTACACTTACATAGTTGTACAGTTTTTGTAAAGTACTCACTGTGTGCTTTGCTAACAGTGAATTGGGACAGTTGTGAGAGTTAAAGCAAGCTGGGTTTTTTTAGTCATGAATATTAAGCATTACTCTTAGGCAAAAATATAGCCTAAAAGGCTTTTCTGCTTCAGAAATTATTTACATTCCAAATTACGAGTTTCATTACGTAAATCCTCATTTAGCATTAACACACCAGAACCACTGAAGCGTATCAAGGTGAAAACCCTCTGTGTTTAGGTGCATGAAAATATTTCTTACCGTTGTTTACTTTCTAAGAGTGAAAACAAGCCAGTAGATTCACAGAACACTATCATTGTTTCTGATGCATGGGGGATAAGCCACTAACTGCTTATAATGGTAGAGTGGAAACTCACAGACCACCAAGCCACAGAGAGATGCAGACACCAGTTCCTATGAAGTGATGAGAATTGGACTGTGTTGAGGCCAGTGAGAGAGCCAGACCCAGCAATACTCTGGTGGTCCATAGGCCAGTGTTCCTTGTTTGGAACTCTTTGCATACATTGTAGTTTTTCTGTCCCTCAGCTCTTATACACTCAGCTGTTCACTGTTTTTCTTAGGAGACTATGAAACAGAATTTAAATCTCCTTCTATGTGCAGAAATCTATTTAGAGCAGTTTCATCTTCAATTATATTGACTTTGTTTAAAAAAAGAGAAAGAAACAAACCAACAAAAGCAAGCCTGAGACTTGTCAAGCAATTACAGTAGTGCAGGTATGTAAATACTGGGAGCAAAACCAGGGCAGGCTAAATCTGCGATCACAATGACAGCCCACAGTTCGCTTTGGGGTCATGGAATCATGGGATATCCTGAATTGGAAGGGACCCACAAGGATCATAGATTCCAACTCCTGGCTTTGCATAGGACAGCCCAAGAATCCCACCATGTGTTGTCCAAACACTCCTTGAACTCTGTCAGGCTTGGTGCTGTCAGCACTTCCCTGGAGAGCCTGTTTCAGTGCCCAGCCACTCTCTGAAGGAGGAACCCATTCCTAATATATTGATTATATTATATTAAATAAACCCTGATATAAATCTTTTCCTAATATATATGATATTGAAATAGTATCAGTTATGCTTGCTACTTTTAGCATGTTTTAGAAGTCAATTACCAGGATTCATTTTGTAACCTACATGTTACAGTATAGCTTAAGAAGAATCATAGACTGTTAGTGTTTAAAATAAAATTTCTACCTCAGCCTGTAATCTTCTTGTATACTAAGCTGAATTTCTTCTGGTTCATATTTCTTGTCTTAGACACTACCTTCGTGCTTATTGAAACTAGCCCATCTCCAGGAATGGCAGCTTCATAGAACTAGTCTGCAGAAAATTCCTCAATTTATTGGAAGATTTCAGAGTCTTGTTGTTCTGGATCTATCCCGGAACTCAATTGAAAGTGTACCTAAAGAAATTGGTGAGCTGTGCTTTCTTTTAACCTGCTTTTCTAAGAAAATTGCACAGATGTGCTGTTTTTGTGCCCTTTGCCTGTCTAAGAATCCTATTGGGTAGTTAGAAAACAGATGATTTAAATCTGACAGTGATGCAGAGATCTCCAAACCACAGATTCCCTGTAAGTTAAAAAAATTACTGGATTGAAGAGACATATCTTAATGAAAGCTCCCCATGGAAAAAAACAGCCTGCAAGCACAGCAGGGACTAGACATCAGAATGCAGATAGAAAAGTAATATTGAAAAACAAGCTTCATGTTCTAAGTCCACAGCATGAGTAGCCTATTCATAATTTTTAGTTTTGGGGTTTTAGAATGCAGCTCTGTACTAAAGAGTCCTGGATTCCTACTATTTGCATTTTAGTGATTTTTTTTTTTTTTTTTTTAATTTGTGAGAACACAGAGCATTTCTATAACAGTTAAAAGATAAGACAAAACAAGTAATGTTGTACTTCAAATAGAATGAACGTGAGCATTCCTCATGTCTCATTTGTGCTCTCTGCAGGCCAGCTGACCAGCCTCCAGGAGCTGCTTCTCAGCTACAATAGAATAAAGTCTGTTCCGAAGGAAATAAGTAACTGCATCAGTTTGGAAAGATTGGAACTGGCTGTCAACAGGAGTATCTGTGATCTTCCTCCTCAGGTTTTGACAGACTGTTTTATTTTGTTTAACGCATATTTTTTGAATTTATCCAACCCCCTGTTGCACTCCATGTTTTCAGATTTGCTGTGATACTCTGATTTCACAGCTAATCCACAGAAACGCTGATGTGAACAGCCTTTCTGTGACTAGTCAAACTGAAGCCATGTGAGAAAGACATAATTATGCTTGAGTGGCTGAAGAAGCCAGTCTTTATTTTGCCTAGATAAATGGCTTGGCAGTGTGTATAGGGCAGTGATACACTCATGTCAGTTTGTCTAGGCTTCACTGCTTCACCCCACTGAGAATCTGGTGTCTTAGCACAGACAAGTTCTCTTTTATGGTTGTCTATGTGGCAGGACATAACTGTAAGCATCTTGACCAAACAACTAGCTCTAAATGGTTTGTGTGATTTACACAACTGCCTATGCATGGAGTTGAACAATTGTTGTTCTCAAATATTGAAAACCATTATGCGGGAATAAAAACAACTGCTCACCTACTACTGAGCTTTAATTTGAACTGACCTACATGTGAGAGAGCCCTGCATCTCTAACTATTAGTCTCTTAGACAGAGATAAGTATGTAACCATATATACTTGTTTTAATTTATTTAAAAACACAGTAGTGTCAATAGTTGACAATAGTTGCTTTGCAAAATTGAGTAAATCCAGACAGTGATACCCAACATCAAATCTTCACATGGAATAGACACTATTAACCAAAATCTAGGATTTACAAAATCTACATGGATACAGGTTACATGGTGTAATGTAGAGTGATGGCTTTCAAATTAACAGCTCATAGCAAAGCCATAGTTCAGTCCTGTCAAGACTACAGTGACGTAAACACTGTGAAGCTTTGGTTGTATGTACTTGAGTGGCATTCACTCTTTACACAGTTGGATCAGATCTGCCATAAATTACCTTTGTATCATTTGAACATTGTAAAAGCACCTGAAGGCATGATTCACCAAAGGACTCGGGTGCTGCAATACTGAATGATGCTATGCTGCATTTTTAGAATGTTAGTAGACTTCACAGCATGGAAGGTGTCAAGGTTCACTCTAAAATACAGTCCATGCAATTTGATGCATAAAAATTGAAATATTTGGCTATTGAAATATGTCATATTGCATGGAGTATGACATACTGAGGACAGTGCTGTCTTTAAAATTCCCTTTCTCCATGAGGCTTAGTGCATATATGCATTGTCATCATGGCTTTCAGCCTCTCACCACTTTGAGCACTTGCTACCGAGTGAGGTTAAGTTCTTCTGCCTGACCAGTTTCAAACCTACCTACCTTCCAGGTGAGAACTGTAACTGTTAGACAATACCAGCTCATGTAACTCAGAAACCATTCTGTGTTAACGACCTCCAAAATACGTTGTAATGTCTGTTAACATTGTTAGAGCACTGCTGTAATGCTGCAACAGCTACACAAACTTGCATTAAATCTCCGCTTCTTTTCAGCTCAGTGATTTAAAGAAGCTTTCACACATAGATTTGTGCATGAATCAGTTTACTACCATCCCTTCAGCTCTTCTCAACATGCCACATCTAGAATGGTTAGATATGGGGGGAAATAAACTCCAGGAGCTTCCTGATGCAATTGACAGGTAAATAAAACTCAAAGCTCATCTTAGTCTGCATTCCATTGCATTGAGGTTCTAATTATTAAATGCTACCTCAAAAGATAATTTTTATGTTAATTTCACTGCAAATGAAATTTGTGAGCCCTAAAGTGATGTTTTGGCTGAGCTGGAATAATCCATTCAATTAACAATATAAGATTTAATATTTATTGCCAATGACATTTTCAAACAGAGATTAGGTGATTATCTTGGATGGGGGTTTCCTTAGAGACTTATTGCATTATAAGAGTCCTTTATGTGGCTGAAAAATTATTTATTTTATAGTAATGATGGATAAGATTAATTTTACAAATCTTGATTGAGTGCACAAATACCTATTTTTCAGAATGGAAAATCTCCACACTTTATGGCTCCAAAGGAATGAGATAAACTCTTTGCCGGAAACCATTTGTAATCTGAAAAATCTTAGTACTCTTGTTCTTAGCAACAACAAACTTAAGGATATTCCAGCTTGTATGAAGGATATGACAACTCTGAGGTAAGAAAAAGCAACAGAAATATAAATAGAAATACTAGAAGATAAGTTTTAAAGCCTTCTTTGAGTTGTATATCATAGAATGATACTAAGGCAAAGGAAAAGACATGATCACAGTTGTACAGATGGAGACAATACCATATAAATCAGCATAATTGCAAAGAATCACAACAGTTGAGGATCTGGTCAAGCCACCTTCGTGTAGTGAAACTTATTTAAAGAAGTAAATGATGATAGTTACAGCCCCAAATGAAAAAGTAGGCTATAATGTCCTCATGCACCCCCTATAACTGGCCTTTTATATCACTCTCTAAAGCCAAAAGCTTGCAGAAAAATATGTGACAGGCAGAAAAATGGCAGACAGTAGAACTTTGCCACTGAGAAATCAAACATTAAACAAAAATGATTAGGTATAAGGACATGGAAGAAAGGATATGAAAAATAAAAAATGATGGAAATTCTTAATTGAATATGAAATACTACTTTGTATACCATGACAGAAACTTTCCTGTTGTTTGCATTTCTATTTGGATTCCTGGATGCTGAGAAAGAATGCTAGTCATTTTAGAGAAAGATGCCATTTTAGAGAAAGGATGCTAGTCCACATAAATCATGTCTAACCCAGTAAGACAATTACTGTTTCCAGTTGTTTTGGAAGCACCTCTTAAACCAAATATATGCAAGCATAAGTCCAGGAATGGACCAAGGACAAAGAGAGACAGGACCTGTTACTGGTTTGCAAAGCTGGGAGGAGGCATTTGCTCTGTTGTTCCTATCACTCTGTTTGTGGAAGCTCAATACTCCTGACAATGGGGTGAAAACCTGAACATCAAGTGACAAGGACTGCAATGTTTTTTCCCACCACAATCAGCTACTGTTATTATAAAGTGTCTTCTTAGTTTACTTAATACTATTGATAGAGGGGTGAGTTTAGGATAATGAAAGGCTTATTTCATTTTGCTCAAAATACTGATTGAGAAATCTTAATTCAGTTTCATAAGAATTGTTTTCTCTGGAGAAAACCTATTGCAAGAGTAACCTTTTGTGGTGAATTATCAGATTTGTCAACTTCAGAGACAACCCACTGGAGCTAGAGGTAACACTCCCTCCGTGTGAGGATACAGAAGAGGAGGAGCAACAGGAAATGTTTGGTATTGACTTCATGCACATGTATATCCAGGAGTCCCTCAAGAAAACAGGTATGGCTTTTTTATTAATTCTGATCTCTCTGGAATACAGTGAGAAAGGGAAGGACAAACTGGATAAATAAAATCTAGGATATGTATACAAATGAAACTTGAATAGTCTTCTTAATAAATGAATAACATTTTCCAAAAAAATCTGTAAAAATATTTTTACTGAGGGGAGGGGATGCTTTTATGAGGAGTTGGCACAGTAGGTCTTCACACAAACAGCATATATTCTCAGGAACCATGGAACATTGGAATAAAAGTGCCTGAGTTACATACAGCCGAGATTAGTAGAAGCTGTCTTTTGTATTTGTAATTTAATCAGTTTACATAGTGTGGTTCTTACAGCACCATTTATCTCATGAAGCTCAACTTTTCCTATTTTTTGGATGTTGTCCAGATGGTACTACCAAAGAAGGATTAAGGGAGAGATGCTTATATTCCCAACATACATCTTCTAACAATGAAGTATCAACACCTGATAAACAGATGTTTCTCACAACTTGCTTTCCCTGACATGAAATCAGTCACCTAAACAAAACAGCCCCACAGTTTATTCCCATTTATAAAACACTGGCAAAAATTTGCTGTTTGTAGCCTCAAAGGTAACAATTTAAATGTTGCAGTAAGAAGCCAAAATAACCACTTTTGAACAGATGTGCAGGTGGCAGCTGCTTCTTGCAGAGAGCACTTCATTGCAGATATAAAATGTTCTCTCTGATCTTCATTCTGTATTTTATGAAGGCTTAAAAATTAATGAAATGCTCTTGATTTAGAACACTAGGCCAGCTTTTTTCTTAGCAGTATTTCATGAATGAATAATCAAATTAGCAAAAAATATCAAGAAAACAGTTTACAAGTTAGTTCTCTTCCTTAATAGGTTCCCATAGCAGCCCAGGCTGATTAAAGAACCTTGGCCTACTTAAATAATTTAAGAAGAAATACAAAGCTATCTTGAACTTCAAAGTGAAAATAAAGTATGTTATTTCATCTCTTATTTTAACCTGCTGTCTTTCAGGAAATCTGGAAAGTTGTGCTTCTGATCCTCCTCCTATCATAAATCCTAATGAATAAAGAATGTAACTGAGAATGGAAGACAATACCAAGTATACTTCTTCCCAGCAAAGAGGCCTACAACAGGTGTCAAATATTCTTAGGGATTTTATTTTTCCACTGATGAGAACTGGTTTGCATATGTGTAATTCCCAGTGAAACTGGGAAATATAAGACCTTTTCCTGGGTATAGGAAGGACTGAACAGGTTGTTTTGTAAACACTGAATTAGCTTTTTAAAAAATTCCAGATAATTTTTTTAGGTTTTTTTTTCCCCTAACAATTCCAAATCTATCTCCTGTCATGTAGTTGGCTCTGTTATCAAAGATGGACTTGGGACAGCTGTCAACAGGACATTCTCCAGGGATACAGCAGACTCTGTGTAATACTGTAGTGCAGCCTTGTATCCTTGTTGTTGTAAATATTCAATCCGTCCGTGATCAATCAGCCGTTTACAGAGACAACCTATCTCCTTTCGTTCTTCAACAGTAAGTATCCTAGTGTCATAAAAGGGAGGAAAAGAATGAACAACATCTGTCAGAGGAATAGTTTTGTTAGTTAACATTAGTAGTTAAGCTTAGAGAAACTACTGAAATCACTGTAAGTTCATTTCAGCCAGGCAGCTGTGGCTGTTGATATATTTTGAAATGTACCTCCATAAAAACTGCATTTTTAAAGTAAAGTATTTCTATAAGTTCAGGAATAAGTTTGTTGCTGCAAAATGAGTCCTTTTGAGGACCCAAAACAATTTAATGTGCCACTATACATAATTTTGCTTTTCTGCTGGAGTCCATTTGCTAGAAAAAAAATTACATACCCTTGCCATGTATCAGAAACACTCTCTGCCATGCTGAATGTTTGCTCATGTTCTTCTGTGTCATTAGTTTGGTCTTCACTTTCTTCACTTGTAGAGGCTTTGCTTGCGGTTTCTCGCATGCCACAAGTGGCCCAACTACTCATTCTCTGGAAATAATGGAATTCTACTGGTCCCAGTCCTAGTGATTTAAAGAACTCTCTGCCTACATAATGTGTCCAGTCACACTTGTGATGGCAACACAAAGCAATGACAATTCCAGCTACAGGCTTATGGTCTTCTGTGTTGCTGTCCCTCTCGGCAGCAGTGTCAGGAGCCCCCTCTGTGGCAGCAGTCCTACAGCGTTTTGCTGCAGGCTCTTCATTTTCTCCACCACAGCAAGCTGAGTAACTTTCAACCAGGCATCTCAGAGCAAGATCTGGGAATGAACAGATACATCCCCCCAAAAATATTCATAAACAACACCATGCCATTATTTATACAGGCTCTATCATGATTGGGAATGTACTTCCCATAAAGAAAAATAAAATCATACATCACAAACTAAGCCAAAAAGCAATTTTAATGATAACTAAAAATTAGAAGCATGCTTTGAAAACATGAAAACCCCAAATGCTAAATTAATATTATGAGACCTCTGGAGCTCCTCAGGGCTTATCATCTGGAATATTTGTTCTACAGAAGTGAATTTGAAATACTTGGGTAATAAATTGGCATATTGTAGGAGAATCTCCTCCCTGTAAAACATGCAACTATTTGCTCTAAAAGTTTGATACCTAGGACACAATCTATTTAATATGCACATGTACTTCTTAAATGCTTAACTGTGTCATCTTTGTCACAGTGCCTAGAAAGGTGTCATATTTGAGATATCTTTATGTAATAGACATATAACATTAGAAGAAGTATTAGTTTAAAATTATCAGGACAGAAACACATTCTTATTTGTTTGCTTGGGATACATATTCAGACAGCCAACACAAATTTAGAAAGAAAAATATTTTAGCACAGAGGCAAGTGTGCTAAAAAAAGTACTCTCAACAGAGTACAAATACATGACCCATGCCACCACACACTATTCTTTGTTCTAATCCCAAGAAAGGCTTTACTTCAGCCTAAACTATCCTTGCACCTATTATCCTTTTACTATTCCACTGGAGTCAATGGATAATTAGAATATAATTGCTATATTCACCAACAAAGGGTTAGAGGGCAAGAAAAGCTTAAAAGGATAGTTTGGAAGATCAGTCCCTTCAGAGTGTAAGATTTAGTATCCTAATTTTCTGCAGTTCACACACCTATAATTCATACCTGTTGCAGCACCACACAAATGCTTCCCAATTCCTACCAGTGGTAATTTTTTCTTCTCCAAAATAGGAACCTTACCTGGAGGGGGAAAAAAACAACCAAAAAACAAAACCCCCATGCAATCCACAATAACCCCAGCACCTATATTATTATAGTTGGGGCAATATTTTTTCTGAATAACATAATTTCTGCACACTTAGAAATAAATGTCTACCACTACTAAAACTACAGTGGTTGGTTCAAAGGAAAGTTTCTTTTACTAAAACAGATTAAAAGAATAGGATGCTGTGGCTGGGGTGCACATTTAACCATTTCAGCCTTTCTATACAGCCTAAGAAAAGTAAATATGACATTAATGCATTTCCTGATGAAAAGTGTTTCCACAAATTCTACAGTGTTGATGGTGCATATTTGTACCTAAACCAAATAGTGCAAAGATGTTTAATCCAGCAAGTTCTAAAAAACCTTCAAAATGCACTTGTTTTGGTATTTCTCACCTGTAATGATGTCCTACAAGTGTACAGAGTAGAAAACTTTAAATCTCCATTTAAAGTATGTGTGTATATATACACATCCCTGTGTGTATATATGTGTATACACAGAGCATTAACATATCCAAGCAACCACTGAGAATAATCTTCAAAACCAAAACCATTTAAGCATTCTACATACAAACTGATTCTAACCCCACTATTCAAAATTTCAGAATAAGCCTCTATTTCAGAGTGACACAAGCCAAGAAGGAACTTACTTAAACATAAGTGCTGAATATCAACTTGAAGCCTCTCAAATATAGAATCGCTTCTTTTATGTTTTCCATCCACCTGTTTAAACAGGACAAGATTATTAAGTAGGACTGGCCACTAATAATTATAATATTGCTCTGTGTATTAATGCCAGACCTTTTTCCTGTCAAGTCAACATCTGTGAATGTCCAACATTAAACACCAAGGTTTTTTTTCTAATAAATTTGCTATTGGCAAAGTATGGAACGTAGAACTTTTGAAATTTAAATTTATTGAAGTTAAAAATCTGATACTTACAGCTTCAGTGGCAAGAGTTTAAAAATCATACTCTGCTAATGTGACAATCCTCTTACCTTGAATCTTGTGGTTGCTCTTTCCACAAGCAAAAACTGCACATTTTCAACATTCTGTAAGGCAACATCAACCCAATGAGACAGCTTTCCTCGCCCAGCTCCAAACTCAACAAAACATCTTCCTGGACCAAGTAAATGCAATTTTTCCATGTTACCTAAAATAGAAGCCTACAAACATCAAAAGATTATTTGTGAACCAAGGAAATATATACACAGTGTATTGTGATGCCTTATAGAAAAATGATTACTTCACCAAACTGCAGAAGACTTTTTCAAGCCTCCCCTTCAGTGAGGGATTAAGGAAAAGATGTTGTTTGTACAGAGGGATTTTACATTCTGGCTTAGTCAGCAGCACCCTGCCCTTTTCCTGCTCACAGAACTCTGTGGAATGGATACTGGGGTTCAAGTACACGTTATAATATTCTTCTCGCTAATCCTCAAAGTAGCCATCCAAAATATGGGTACTGTACTGCATTTTCTGTAAAGCACCAGTGCCTGCAGAGCTCTCTCTCTCCTGCAGTTATGTGTTTTGTAATACATAGGAAAGGAAACACAGATTTTTCACTGTTAAATTTTTCTTCCCAAAACTTTCTATTTTAGTACACTATACAATCCATCTCTCTAACAATTTCTGCTGTTCAATATACATTAAAAAGGCAGAAGGTAAACTCAGGCTCTCCAATTATTTTTGTGCATCTGTTACACAATCAGATCTACAACCAGCTCTTACAGAAAAAGATTTCTTCTTAGCAAATATTTTACTTTTTGTAGCTCAGTTTTATTATGAGTTAATAAAAATTATGAATATATAAGTAATAATTCAGAACAACACGCAATTTAAAATGTATTCCAGTAAATAAGCTTCTGTTATTCACACTTAAAAAAGCAGCTGTATATATGCTGTTATTTGAAGAGCACAAAGTTGTAAAGCATATCAGATTTTCTCTATAGGAAACTACAAGTGGCTCAGTTGTGGCAGCAGCACAATTTCACTTCAAACCCACCTATAGCTATTAGTAAATCAGTGACCACACCTGTTGTTTCAAGTGTTTGAAAGCAGATTCCCCATTCTTTGGGTCATTTAACGCTGCTTGTAAAGCCTGGTGGGACAGTATTTCTTCCTTAAGATGAAGTTCCAGGCCTGCATGGAAATGCAAAACTTTTAGGTATCACTTTCCAGTTTCCAAGAGTTCCTGGTTTGTAACACACGTTACCATATGACATGAGCTCAATCTGTAGCACTAGCAAACAGTCTGTTGGGAGCATAAATCTCTCATGATATGTTTATAATAGAGCTCTATTGTTATCTGTAGTAATATTGAAGTGAGAAACAAACACCGAAGGGAACAAAGGATCAGTGTTTTATCATTCTTTCAATCTAGTTTATTTTTCATAGTAACATTTAACTATTGGAGTCTGCCTGATAATTACTTCATATGTGTTTAATACCACATCTCATATTTTTAGAGGTATCTAACAATAGAAATAACAATGAAATAATCAATTCAATTTAAAACATATTTTTAATATTAAATAAGCTCACCATTACTTGCTTTTTTCAACTTGACAATTAAGTTCTGCAACTCTTCTCTGGATAAAGAAGATAAAGTGACCTTCTTAAAGAAAAAAAAAAGCCACCTATAAATACAATACCTCTTAAGTTTTCTAGTGCATTATAGTCATATGATAAATTGCAACATGCTATGTAAGGACAGAACTGAAAAACAAATAATTGTACTCACTTGCTTTTCTGGTATTTCTGCCACATCTTTTAAACCTGCATTAATATCTTGAACAAAGTAGACCTTTAAAAAATCAAAAGAAAATAAATCTGATTCTGTTAGTTACCAGGAAGCAAATAACTACACTCTTCAGCATTTTTATCATAAGATATGTAGCAATAGGTATCCACTGCAAAATAAGATTTTCCAAGTAATTTCCTATAGTCTGATCCTGAATCACTGGCACAAATCACTGTTCTGAACATTTTTAAAAGATTGAACACGTTTGCAAGATTTAAGCAGTCAGTGCTTACTAGACTGATTCCAGAGACCACTTTAAGGTTTCCCAGGTAAGAGTGAAGGTGCAATACTAATATGGCAGAAAGACAGGCAATAAAGAACGCATTATCTCTGTTCTGGGAACAGCTTTTAAACATGTGTTCTGTTCCTTCCCTCAGCACTGGCTGCGAGTGTCTGCCCAGCTTTCTGTGATTCACTGCTGGCCTGCAGGAACCAGGCAGTTGGCTGAAAGTACCTAGAGCCTCCCTGCTAGTTCTGCTTTCCAAGGACAACCTCTCACCCAGCCTCCAAAATGAATGGCACTGCGAGAGGCTGTTCTAGGGGTACGTTTTTGAGAAAAATTTATTCAGCTTTTTTTTTCTTTTTTGTAACTAAAAGAACTGAAAAGTTGTACCAAACTACAGTGTGAAGGGACACGGAATAGGAGGAGACTGGAATGTGAATTCCATTTCAGGAAGTACTTATTCAACTTCCATGCTGTCCTCCTGTAGTGCTTGCTAGAAGTGCTGTCCAGCTCACAGCTGCTGTCAGCATGACAAATTCTCTGCAGAGATCTAATGTTTAAGCTCTTAAATTTGAAAGGAAGTGCTGATTTTATGCTGCACTTACGGGCTTTGGCTTCTCTCTTGAATTACATTTTTTTAAATGCTTTTGTAGTTGGTCTTCATATACAGTGCTAAAATCAAAATGGAAAGAAAAGTAAGTAATAGCATTTGTCATGTGAACTCTGACAAAGAATAGGGCAAGCATTTACATATACTCACTGTTTTGGATCAAGAGGGCAGGGAATTCTTTTTCTGTCATTTTGTTCCTAGTTAGAAAAGTTTTAGACATCAGTTCAGCATGCATTCAGTGTCCTGTTTCAAAAAAGCTGCTGGAGTCAGTTTCATAAAGCATCTATTCAGAGGTAGGTGGGTTAACCGGAATGGAGAAACTGAGAGAAGAATTTAATACTTCACTGTATCCTAAAATAATAAACCTATAACGCAACAGCAGCGTTACTGCTGGGCTGGCCTGAGTGCCTCGGCACACGGGGCTCGGAGGGAGGCACAGGCGCTGCCAATCTCCCCCTGTGCTGACGGACCAGGGCCCCGCGGTACCGCCAGGGCTCCCCGAGCCCGTCCGCCCGCCCTCCCGGCCGGAGAAGGGGCCCCGCACCTCCTCCTGCCCGTGCTCTCCGCAGAAGCGCCTCCCCGGCGCCGGGACCATCCTGCAGAAGCGCCCTTTCCTCTGCACGAAGTGCCCGCATCTCCCCGGCTGCGGCCGCGGCGCCGCCATCGCCGCTCCCGGCGGCCCCCGCGCCTCCATGTTGCGGCCCCGCCCCGCGGCCGCCCAGCGCAAGATGGCGGCGGAGCGGATCTTCGACAGCACTGTGCTCGTGCGGCTGCAGGGCCGCGGCTGCGAGGAGCGGTGAGCTGGGGTGGTGGCCGGGCGGGCTGGGCTGGGACGGGACTCTGCACCGGCTGCGCGTTCTTTAGAGAGGCTGTGAGCGTCAGGCGCTTTTCTCCTCCCCGCCGGCTCTGTGCTCTGAGGGCCGCGCGCAGGAGCGCTCCCCGGTCCCTGCGCTTTGGGACTGTGGTGGGCACCCTGCGGGGCACAGGGGAGGGCCCGGGTGCACCGAGGCCGGGGGCAGCCGGCGGGGCCGAGCGGGTGCCGTGGGTGCCTCGCCAAGGGAGCGGGGCTGGCGGGGCTCCGGCCGCGGAGCGACCGCGCGGAGGCTCCGCACAAGGGCCGCTGTGCCCGGGGGCAGGGTCGGCCCGGAGCCGGCGCGGCTGCCGGGCCCCGCGCAGTGTTTGGCGTCTCCCGGGCGCCGCGCGGGGTTTGTTTGTTGTCTGCCGGGCCCGCGCCGTGAATGTTTGGCGTTTCCTTGGTCCCCGCGTTGCTCGCGGGCGGTCCCGCCTCTCCCCGCTCCTCCCGCCGGAGCGCGGCCTCCCTTGGCTGCGGCCCCTCGGCACCGCCCGGGGGAGCCGGGCAGAGCCCGCACCTCGCCCAGACCCTGCGTTTGAGCCCCCTGCGCCAGGGAGCGCATGGCCGGGTGTCGGGGGCAGCCTGATGTAGCCGTCTGTTCAAAATACAGTGAAAATACACTGTGGCTCCTGTGTGGATTAGACAGTGTGTGCCTGGCTTGCCTCTGTGACATGGCACGTGTTGTAACGCAAGTAACTTCTTACTCGACAAGAAGTAAATGAAGACAAGGTAGCACTGTGTAAGTGATTGTCGGAAGTTTCAGCAATCGTTAATGAATTCCAACAGGGTTTTCCAAAAATTATGGTTTCTGGACAAAGTTTCAAAACTTATGCGCTGCTATTTAAGTTTAGTGGATAACAAGCACACAACAAAAAACCCAGCAGTGACTGAGAAGGTGGAATGATAGCTGGAACTGTTATGTCTTAGTAGTAGTCATCAGTGGGAACTTTCTTAGTGTTTCTGCTGAAATTTTTGGTTTTGAAATGTCATTGATTCCTGTAATGTAGCTGTGAATATGTTGGGTTTTTGATTTGTTATTTTTTTGTACACAGGAGATTAAATGTTCGAGTGAATATTGAGCTGCTGTCAATTTCTAATCCTGTTCATAAAAAGGTTGGTAGATGAGTCATGTGTGTGTCATTCATTGGGTATTACCTGAATTCCATTTTATAAAAGGATAAATAGGCAAAGTAAATAGGATTTTAGCATTTGTCATTTAATCTTATTTTATTTTTTATATAATTTAATGAGTAATTTAGTTGGTTTGGGATGGTGTGAGTTTTTTTTATCTCCTAGCCTTTTTAGCCCTCTCTTTTAGTTTGGTTGTACATGGGTCATAGTAAACTTGCATGTTAAAAGTATTTGGAGACCCTCAGGGGAACATGGGTTAGAGATTCAGAACAGTATCTGAGACTAAAGGTACTTAGTCTAAGGTACTAAACTGGCAGTAAAAAAAACCCCTCATCTTCTATCTTAAGGAAAGTAGCAATGACGTTACAACATCTCCAGTAGTAATCTCTTTTGTTATGTATCTGAATTGTCACTTAAACTGTACGTGCACTCAGCTTGATGTTAAGACTGATCATGAGTTGGTTATAGTGTTATTGAGTAAAGATTTGCTTGTAAAGGAGTACAGCACTTTTTGGTAAGATTCTCCAGATGGTGGCAATGATAATAGTAATTCTTCACACTTTGAAGAAGCAGTTTAGTTAGGAACTGTGTTCCATGCTGCAGGCTGTGTCAGGAGGAGCCTGGAAGTGCAGTTGGGTACATCAGGGAGCAGTCAGTCTGAAAAGACAAGTGTTTCATCAGCTAATGGGACATTAGGCTAAGCAGGTGCTTTTATCCCACTCATCAGTCTGCCCTGTGTGCTCGGGGTAGTGTTAGTGTCAGTGTGCACTGTCTGCATGTGTCAATCCCTGAGTTTGTGCATCTCCAGCTGAGAGTTTTGTTGGTGTTACTGTCACCTGAATTACTGAAACATGTTTCAGTTCTGTATCTGTACCTGTGCTATGGTCGCACTTCAGTTATGTTGGAAAAGCTGTCAGGTTTCTACTTTTTTACCTCTGCTAGGGAATATTATATTCTTCACACAGGTGTGAGCCTCGTTACAGGGAACAGGTGCCTGGGCCTGATGTACCAGGTGTTTTGCATAACCCCTTCCTTGTGATGCAAGACTCAAAGTTTTCAGAGAAGGCAGTTTTTCCAAAACACTGTGTAGACCTTCCTTGAACAAAGGAGCATCGAGTTAAAGGCTAAGCAGCATAGTGCTGCAGTTTTCCATAGGAGCTTACTGGACTTCAGCTGTATCAGTTCTGTACTCACTTTACATTCCAGCATATAAACTCTTCAGATGGTGGTTTCTTAAACTTTTAGTAGCAGCATCCTCTGAAAAATTTCCAGTTATGGGAATGATGTGTTTGTGATCCATTACAGTGGGCTGTTAGTGTTACACTCTATTTCATGATGGGGGGAAAAATAGCAAATAGTTTTCTTTCTGGAAAATGATGACTACACGTGGAATTTTGAAACCTTTGCTGCTCGAAGGTGAAGGTTTTTACTTGGTTTATTTTTGTGAAAACCAGTTTTCGTTGTTTTCCCACTGTAATATTTGAAGTTGTGCTTAATGTTTTACACATTCTGAATTAGTTGCCACAATTCTGTTGTATTTTTGGTTAAACAGTGAAAACATTCAATACTGTTTGCAATATTGGTTTAAAATATTAAACGCTCCTGGGTGCTTAATAGTATCTTAAATCATATTTAAATGTCCATCTTTTCAGGACTTAGCTGTTCGATTGACTGATGATACTGATCCTTTTTTCCTTTATAACCTTGTCATATCTGAGGAAGATTTTCAAAGGTAAGTGAAATGATAATATTTTCTCTGTGAAGTTTTTCTAAATGGCAAAAAAGAATGAGGGAATATTTTTAGCTTGGAATGGTCTGTGTTAGAATTTAGTTTTTTACATTTTTCCTTTGGGGAGTTTGGTCAGTATTTTGGCAGCTTTGCTCTCTTTGAGCAGTTGGTGAAACAGCCAAATGCAGAAGAGTGATTGGCTCAGGGTTACACAGGTGGATGTGTGATCCTGATGTAAAGTTCCCTGCATAGATACAGTGTCACAGTTTATATTGCTGATTGCATCTTATGTTTATAACTACTTCTTATAGACTGTTCTGTGCCTGTGAACTACTTCGGGAAATAAGTCTGCATGGCCACAGATTCACAAACCTTGCATACCAGTTGTACTGTTGGGTTTCATTTACTTGCTCAGAATTTGATCACTAATCATTAGATTTGGTTATCAAGCATGAACAGTTCAGTGTTCTGCTTTCTTTGGGTTTGTTTGTGTGGTTTTGGTTTGGGTTTTTGTTTTGGTTGCTTGGTTGATTTTTGTTTGTTTGTTTTGTTTTTCAAGGGGGGAGTGTTTTGGTGCATTTGTTTTTAAAAAGAGAGGTGTGATCAGTGTGCAGACCAAGAGCTTGGTTGATTTTAGTGTTTGCAAAGCAGAGGTGCAGAAGTGTTCTGTTATACAGAGGTGCAGGTTTGTGCATTTGGTGATGGAGGTTTCTGTCTCTGACTTCACTGTGTCTGTGGTGAAGGGGAGCAGTTGAATAGACAAGTAAGGCAGATAGTCTTGGGGATAGGGAGTCTCCCCTCACTGTCCTTTGCCTCTTCCATGCGCCCTATCCAACAACCTCTGTGCTGTGAGGAAGATGCCTACTCAAAGGAGCACATTTTGTTTTGCCACAATAACATCTGTGAAAAAACAGTGCAGCAAGAACTCTTGAAATCAAAAATATCCTCCTGGGATTATTTTTACATGATGTGGTCACATTTCTTATGTTTGAAAACAACATGCTAGTAAACTTTAATGACATGATCAGAATTTGTTCTTTCTACTAGTGGGAACAAAATATTTTACAGGAAATAAATCTCACTTCTATATATTGTTAATATTTTTTTCCCCAATCTGTTTATATAGTTTGAAAGCCCAGCAAGGTCTCTTGGTAGACTTCTCTGCTTTCCCACAGAAATTTATAGATCTGCTTCAGCAGTGCATTCAGGAACAGAACAAAGACACTCCAAGGTAGGTCATAAGCATGTGCCATATTACTCTGTGTGTGCGTGTTGAGTTCTTAAAATACTTGTCAGTCCCTCAGACAGAAAAGAATCAGACAACAAGGATAATTTAATGTGCCCCTGACACACCAGATTTGAGTCAGTGGCTGTAACAGACAAAACCCAACTCTCGGGAGGACTGAGCCATGGAATTGGTGTCTGGTAACAGTCTCTGCATCTGTGTTGAAGCTGGCAAGCTTCACAAGCTGGCAGATGTGCAGGAGTGCAGCACTGTTGGTTTGGGGTTTGTTCTGTTTGGTTTTTTAATCTTTTAATAATTTAATGCTAGAGAGCTGATTGGAAATTGGTGGAGTGAGGCGTAAACCATCCTGTTTCACAGGAGAAGGCAAGGTTATAAGGCATTCTGACAAGGATTCTTTCTTTTCAGTATTCAGGTATTAAAATGTGAGGGGGGAGACCTGAGATCCAGTCTTCCTTTTTAGTGGCCTTTTGATATGTTATTTCTGTTTGTGTGGGTACCGAGGACAGCCCTGTACCCAGATCCACTCCAGCAGTCAGGCCATTTCCTGAGTATGTCCTGTGGGCTGTGGATTTTACTAGTTTGTAGGATACCTAAAAGTCAGGAGTCTGTTTTCCTTTTGAATTTGATTACAAAGGCCCTGCTCGGTTTTGCACTCCCAAGTCCAAGATGAGCTGCTGAAAATTTTACAGATAAACAAACTGATTAGTTTTGTACATTGCTTATTATAGGGTGCAAGCACTTTAGTTGATATTTTTTTTGTACTATTAACTGCAACATAAGGATTTAATTGGATAATTCTCAAACAAAAATTGGACATAAACTGCACATAAACAAATACATTTTATTTGGAAATAGCTTGTAGGATCTAAAGGTAGTTTCAGAAAATAATATGCTTAACATTTGATTATTTTGGTTTTTCCCTAGGTTTTTGCTGCAATTAGTTTCTTCAGCACCTGCTTTAGATCACACACCTGTCTCTTTAAATGTAGTGGAGACCAACCCTTTTAAACATCTTACCCATCTTTCTCTAAAATTCCTACCAGGAACTGATGCAGAAATAAAGAAATTTTTAGCCAACTGTTTGAAATGCCTTAAGGTAAAATGAAGGTTTGTCATAACTGTTGAAACTCCAACACTGCCTTGGTGCTGTGTGTACTTAAGCATTTTTTTCAGTCTGACTGCCTCAGAAGGATGTACCACATTGGTTTATTTTTCCTTTTAGCCCATATATGTTATTGCATGTAGCCACTTCGATGCATGTTATGAAAACCAAACTGTTACTGTCACTCTGACAACAAAAATATGACCTCAGTGTTCAGCCAAGCCCTGTCACTTGAACTAAAGTGAGGTATTTTCTGCAGGCAGTGCCTGTGCTGTGCAGCTCTTGGATGCCTCTGGGTGCCTCAGTGTCTGCTGTGGCACAGCCTGTGCTGATGGACAGAGCAGCTGCACAAGTAACTGCAGCCTTGCCCTCTTGGCTCTGCAGCTGGGTGTAGGAAAGCATGGTCTGCCTGCAACTGTGAGCCTTTATGGACTGCAAGGGGCTAGGAGCTACAAATAGCAAATGAATGGAATGCTGATGCAGTTGGTAGCATGCTAGGTTTGATTTCATGAGAAATTAAAGGTCTCACAGTTTGACTGTTGTCTGTTTTCAGTTTCAAAGCCTGGGATTTGTATTTCTCCTCCTGTGCTGTCATGTTTGTAGCCCCCTAGTGAGCCATTTTAATAACATACATTTACCATATTTCAGTTGATTTCTTGTTCAGGTCACACCTTTGTAAACAAATCTTCATGGTAAGATACTATTATAAAAATTTGGTAAGAATTTAGTTCAGGGTTTTTACATTGTGGGCTAATGCCATTCTTTCAAATTTATTAAATACATCTTATTCCATATGACGCTTATTTAATAAGGGGATTTTTGTTTCTCAAGTACAATGGGTATATGGTTTCTTAGGCAGCCAATGCTGATTAAATGGAAGCTAAATAGTACTTGTATTTTGGGAGCTGAGGATTTGATGTATGTTAATTTGTACACAGGAGGACAAATTGATGTTGGAAGAACGGCTTAGAAAAACTGAGGAGGATCTTACCAGGCAACTGAGTTACACTCAACAGGTAACGTGAATGTTCAGCTTTTGTAGGCTGCACTTTTTTGATCTGTGGAAAACGTACTTTTCTGTAGGCTGGGTGATGAGCGACTACCTAGCCAAGGTAAGGGACTTGGGAGTGAGTGAAAAGAAAACAGTCTACTGTAGCTTTTCTAAAGCATGAGTAAAGCCTGCAGCTGAAGGATTAAATTTAGTTCTTGCAGTACTAAAGCAGAGTTTTACTTTATTTTGTACAGAGGTCAGTCTGTGTATACACACACAAATTTAATACTAAATACATGGTAGTCTGAAGATAAAGTATATTTATAATTTATATATTCAATGAATAGTTGGAAATCCTTTTATTTGGAAAGATTGTGAAGCCATGGTAAAAAAAGTGGAAGTCTTGGACTTCCAAGTTACTTGACTCCTTTTTGCTTTTTGTAGTCAGCACAGTAATTCACCTTCAGGTTACAAGAGGATGATTTGGGTCAAGTTCTCCAATTATCAAGGTGACTTTTTTGACTGTTGTGAAATGGAACAATTTCATTAAAATTCCTGTTATGAAGCTTTTTTGGGGTGGAATATTTGTTTACAATTTCAGTTTGAGTTACTGGAATGTGTCTGCTGAATTGAAATGCAGAATTAGAGATCAGAAAGAGGAAAAGATGCTGCTGAAGAGTTGTTTTGTGTTTTTTTTTTTTTTCTCCCTACTAGAGTGGTCTGTGTTACAAGGGTAGGGAACAGGCTGGTTTTTCACTCTTAGGTAGTGGTTGGAAGAAAATACAATTGGAAATTAAATTACTTTATTCACAGTGTCAGAAAGGTGCTCTTCAGCTTCTTAGTGCCTTTTCCTAGTTACAGAATGAACAGATATTTTGGCATCTGATGTTGAAATTTAGACTTCTTAAAATAATTTCTTTTAGTAAGTAACAGTAAAGAATCATTCAATATTGACTGAAATGCTTAAATTTTTAAAAGTCTGTATACACTTTGTCAAACTTAAACAGAGCTTGTCGGAGAAGAGCCGAGAACTGGACAAACTGAAAAATGAATGGACATCATACACCACAGCTCTAACCAACAAACACTCACAGGAGCTGACGAATGAAAAGGAAAGAGCTTTCCAGGTATGGTAGTGGAAAAGAATTAACAATATTCTTACAGGTGAGTAGTCAGAATCATTGAATAACTGCTTAATTTCTTTGCTTCCCACAGGCACAAACTCAGTACCAACAACAGCATGAACAACAGAAAAAGGAATTGGAAACTTTGCATCAGAAAAGTATCCAGCAGTTGCAGAACAGACTCTCAGAACTGGAGGTCATCAATAAAGACCTAACAGAGAGAAGATACAAAGGAGACTCTACAGTCAGAGAACTGAAAGCAAAACTTTCTGGAATAGAAGATGTAAGGCTTCTTAATTTCTAGTTTTGTGTTTACTGGTGTTAGACCATTGCCTGCCTGGGCATGTAATAGAGAATACAGCATATTAAGTTTGTTCATCTCCTCTTCATTCTGTATTATGCTTATTATTAAGATATATCTGTTTAAATTACTATTAATTTAAAATACTATTGATTATTATTATTAAGGTTTTCCTGAAAAACAGCATTAAATTCCTTCCCAACATTCTAGGAATGTCAGAGAGCAAAGCAGGAAGTGCTGTCCCTGCGTCGGGAGAACACGACTCTGGATGCTGAATGCCATGAAAAAGAGAAACTCATTAATCAGCTACAGACACGGGTGGCTGTTCTGGAACAGGAGATCAAAGACAAGGATCAGCTGGTTACTAGAACAAAAGAAGTATTAGATGCGACACAAGAGCAAAAGGTTCTTCAAGCTTCAAAATAATTTTCTCTAAACTCCCTAGAACCTTCTTAATTGTCATTTCCATAGAGTAGCAACTGACCATTTTTTTGAATACAGCAAGTCAGCTTTCTGATGTAGTTAAGGTTCTGAATTATGGCATCAAAAGTATACTGGACTCAGTTTTAATATTGTGGTACTGGAGTATAGTTAGTGGTATTTTTTTGTAAGAAAAAATAATTGAGATCCTGTGAAATCTGACTGAAAATCAGTGACTGATTTCTTGTAAGGGTAGCTCTCAAAGAATAATGGAGGTTCTACTTGAAAGCATAAGTGATGTCTATCACAGCATTATTATATTTTGTAATATTCTTTTAAAGGTGATACTGGAGGAGAGTACTGATGAAAAACAGAGGCATATTGAAAAACTAGAGACAACAATTAAGTCGCTGTCAGCTGAACTCCTTAAGGTTTGTTCAACTATGACATTTTCGTTGTGAAACATCTTCCTTATTTTTGGGTGTTTATTTTGATAATGTCTTGTTTTTTTTTAATAGGCTAATGAAATTATCAAGAAGTTACAAGGAGATTTGAAAACTCTAATGAGTAAATTAAAATTGAAAAACACAGTAACAATTCAACAGGAAAAACTTCTGGCAGAAAAAGAAGAGAGACTTCAGAAAGAGCAGAAGGAATTGCAGGAGATGGGACAATCCCTTCGAATGAAAGAGCAGGAGGTATTGTGATAACTCTCTGTCTTATAAGTGCTGTTTTATGTACTGTGTTGGGTTTTGTGTGTTTTAACTTAAGGTCTTAAATCTTTCTGTGGAATAGAATATACTTATGTGTAACCAACTATGTTGATTTCCATATGTATAATATATGTGTAATCAACTTGCAGTTTTTTTAATGTTAAACTGATTTGTAAGATCCATTCATATGGAAGAAAACTAAATTGTATTAAGAATACAAAGCAATATAATGGATGAATCAGCATCCTTTAGAACACACAGTCAAGTAAGGTTGCTGAAGGAAGCAAGAACAGGAACAGAGTCAACCGTTTTCTTCCATAAGGTGTGTTCCCCTCTTTAGAGTCCTTGCATTATTTAATAATAGAAAAATTAATGTCAGAAAGGATTCTGGCTGTAATCTTGCTGAAACCCTGGCTAAAATTAGGGCTTACTTTAAAAGAATGACCATATTGCTTTTGTGTAAAACTTCTTTAATTTTAGAACAACTTCATAGATGCTTTTTTTGTTGTTGTTTGCAGTTAGTAGCTCCTGATGGTGTTTTAATTATTATGGGACTATTACAGGTTTGCAAGCTACAAGAACAGCTAGAAAGTATGATACAAAAACTAGAAGAAAGTAAGCAGCTACTGAAAACCAATGAAAATGGTAGGTTTATACAGTTTCATTTCTCCCTCTGTAAAAATGACATAGTGATCTTGCTGCTGTGGAAAATTAATGGAAGCAGCTATATTGGGGTTTCTGTGAAGAGCTACAACTGCTGTCATGTATGAAAAACAAGCTTCTGGCTGTTGTGGGTGTGCAGCAGCCTACAGCTGCAAGTTGAGAAGGCTTCCCTTGGAGCTGGTGCTTGGGGTTGTGGGGTGGAGTGCTCAGGCTTGGAGGGGTAGAGGAAACTTCAACAAGTGGGCTTTTTGTGGGGCTGGGACTCCTAGTGATGCCTCAGCTTAAGGAGGGAAAATAGCCCATGGAGTTGTCGCTTTTTTTGAGGAAGGGCTACTTGCCATTTCAAACAGCTTGTAAGATATAGGAAATGAATTTGAGCTTTTATTTCCCTGTGCAGTGATCACCTGGCTGAACAGACAGCTGAGTGAAGTTCAGATGGCAAAGAGGCTGGACACTTCTGCCAGCACACGTGGTGGTGGTAGGGCTGCCTCTTCACCTCATGGCATGGTAAGACAGAGCTATAAATAACAGGGTTGGGATGTAGTCACTAGTTCTGAACTGTGTGGCCTTAAAAAAGGGAAAAACAAGTGCTTTCATCTTCTTTGGGCCTAAAGTTTTGGGTGGGTGTGGTTTGTGGTTTTGGGTTTGGTTTTTTTTTTTTTTTTTAGCAACATAATACTCAGTTGGGTGCTGCTTGATGTCTTGGGCCTCATAGGTGAGAATTTTCTAAATTCTCATGTACATAAAATACACAAACCAACACAGAATTAGCTTGGAAAGGATGAAGTGCAAGGTGAAGGGAAAAAAAAGAGGCATTTCTATGGTGTGTGGTTGGATTACTAATTTCTTTGTCTAGATTGAAAAACAATTGTACTATTTGAATACTGTTACTAGTGATACTTAAAAACATGAAAATAAGGGGCAAGAAACATTACCCTGCAGTTATTGTTAAATACCACAACTTACTGGTTCTTCCTCTGTGTTGTGACAGCAGAGATGTGTCCCTGGTAACTGATGAGCTGCTTGTTCAGTAATGGAAAGGCACAGATGTCTCTTGATTTATAGCTGGGCACATTCAATATATCAGTATATTCAATATATCAATCAGCTTTTTACTGGCTAAAGAGTGCTCAACTCATCTATCTTTTTAAAAGTTGCAAGTGTTTTTTAAGCATGTGAATCTTGGAGAAGTGATGTTGTCTTCCCATGAGGAAGACTCATGAGCAGTGGCTTTGTAATGGTGGTTGGTTCATTTTGGAATTTTGAATCTCTATAAACAATTACTTTAAGAATTGTGCTTCTCCTTTATGAATGTATTCTGTTTCTCTTACAGCCTGACAGACCATCCTTTCCCAGCTCAGGAATCAATCATCCCATTTCTCCTCTGTATGCCTTCCAGAACTTCCTGGAACCAGCACACAGCAAAAACATCAGTTCACCGTGTCCAGTACCAAAGGCAGGCGCTTTGACTTTTTTGTTTGATTAAGAATGTGACAGCATAAAATATCAAAGCATAACGTATTTGCTGCATATACTCTTGGGCTCCCTGTCTTGGGCATTATCACCCCTGGCTAATGCTTGTCCTTAGGGTGCTTATTCTCACAGGCTTTGGTGCACGACAGGGCTGGGAATCTCTGGCTGGNACGACAGGGCTGTGTGAGGTGCAGGAACACTCATCTCTGGGAATTTGGCTCTCTGAATGCACTCACTGGTGGGGACTGTTTGATCTGGAGAGGAGCTCTTTAACCTGCAGCTCTCTTGTCTCTGCAGGTTCAGTTTAACACACAGCTTTCTAAACTGAACCGATGTTCAGATGCTCAGACAGCGACTGCAACCAGTCATCCAGCAAATAAGGAGAAGTAAGTGTCATCTGCTACATTTTTAGTATTTTTTTTATTACCTTATATTATTATATTCATTCTATGTTAATATATCTATATAAAATATCATAGTTTTTATAGACTACTATAATATATATTTTATATATATATAGGCTGTTCTTAACCTATTCAGCAATAGTTTAACTTCAAATGGTAAATAAAGTTGTTAGAAACACAGTAGTTGCTCTTTAAGTGTTCTGAACGAGTCTGTAGCCACATTTAGCACATGTAGCCACATGATAGCAACCTGCATTTGCTTTAAATTTTAATTAGCCTTTTTATTTCTAGTGGTGATCATTTGGGGCTGGAATCCAAGTATCTCAAGAAAAAAGATGACAGCATTCCTTTACGGGGCCTTAGTCAGAACACGCTGAACTCGGGTATGTATGAAGTAGTAGAACAAGACCTCATTTGCAATGTACTTGAAGGGCAGAGATAGATGTGGTTCTATGAAGTGTTTGTGCTGTTCCACAGAGTACCTGAGACCGTACTTGCCCACCAAAGCCCAGCCACTGCCTAAAGCTGCAGGAACACCGGCCTCGGCTTATTTTCCTGGATAACAGACAGGGTTCTGACAGTGAGAGTTGTCTTTTAACCATTTGGGGGAGTTTTAAGTGTCCTGTAATAGTATGTTACTGATGTGAACTGACATAATTTTATAAGGCAGTTTTCTTTGAGAAAGGGATCTTGGCTGACTGGGGTGATGCTCCAGGGTACTTGAGAAGATAAAGGTTTAAGCAGCCATAGTGGGACCAACGCTGACAGTTCAAGTTACTGGGCCTGTGCAGAATTTTCTCTTACTATATTGTTGACCCTGTAATGGTCCTAAAACCCCAGCTAAGTGCTTTTTTTCCAGTACAGGTGGAATGTACATTCCCTGAGTTTTTATTTTTTGACTCCTTTCAGAGAAAGGATGAGGCAAATGGACAGCACTTGAGAACAGGGCTGTGCTGCCAGTTTTAGTAATGCGTAAGCTCATAAGTCAGCACAAGTGCCTCACTAATCCTTCCTTACATTTTAAACACTTACCTTTTGAATCTCTTATTTGAATGCCATACAAACCTAATATTAAAGATGCTAAATTATTTTAAGGTATAAACTGTATATTTTATAACTAAAATTTCTCACTCTTGGTTCCCCTAACTTTTTTGTTAATCTCTCAGAATTACATTCCACAGGCCACTATGCATAGAACATTATAGTATCTGAGTAGGTAACTATTGACAAGTATCACAACATCTAAAAGATACTTTATTTTTACAAATCATACTTTACAGCTGTAAGACTATACAGAAATTTAAGATACTCTTAAGTCTGTTCAGCTTGCTCTGCTGTCTGGGTTCAAACGCCTGAATCATGTAACAACCCATTTTGTGCCATCTTTTATTTGGTGTCCCCCTACAGAACTAGTGGGCATGTACTCCTAACAGGTACAGTACACTTAAAATGACATTTTACATACTTTTGTTACAGATATTCCATACCTTTTATCTTAGTTACTTACGTGCAGCCTGAGGATTGTACATTTAAGTGGTTTGTTTTGCTGTGTGAAATGTGTACATTTGTTTATAAATCAGCACCATGTTAACGTATATTCACTGGTTTTGCCATGTGTTAGTTTCAATGGAAATATTAAATATTTTTTATCAAAAGCTCTGATTAGTAACATTTTAAGAGTGCTAAACCAACACTTTCACTGTACTGAAATTCCTGGATGAGGTAAGTGCCAGAACAGCACTATTTATTTCACCTTTGTTCTGCAGTTTTCTTCCTAGCTTATTCCTTTCCCCACCCACTGTTCAAATTCCCCCCTAGCAGCCACCCTGTTCTTCCAGTCCCATTTCTCAGTGTCAGTCAGTGTAAATCACTCAACTTGCTCTTTGTCTCCACCTGCTACCAAAGGAAGCTGCTACTGCCAGGGTGGCAGCTTTCCCAATCTCCCAGGCCTCTTCACAGCAAATACAAAAGAAAAACGCAGTGGGCCAGGTCCAGCCACCCCTGCAGCACAGGAAAGGGTGGCTGTGTGAACTGACCTGTTTCTTGGAGCCTGGATCTATGGCCATCCTGTTGCCTTCCATCCCCCAGGAAACAAGGAGCCAGCTGCAGCCAGCCTGTGCTGGGACAGCAGCAACAATTCCAAGGCTGCTTTATCTGACACATAAAACCTGCTGCACCTGTACTCCACTGGACTTTAGCCACCTGCTGAAGTGTAACACACATGGTCTACAGCAGTTCAATTAAGGGTTTAAGAGACATTAACAATTATTTAAAAATTCATTAAAATATTCACCTTTATTAACAGTATATTTACATTTTTTTTCCTGCTCGTGGTCGACCATGGTGAATGTTCAAAGGTAAAAAAGCATTAAGCAATAACCACAAGATGAAAACATTTTAAACCTATACAATACTTTATACACAAATTTATACAAAGGAACACTTAAATAATACAACTGGACACAAAAATATACACTTTTAGAGAAATTCACATCAGTAATTGTATATAAAGCTCTCTTCTGTACTAAGGGTCCTGAAAATTTAGGACTAAAACTTTTTAGCTCTGTAATGCAAAAGGGTTATTGTGACAGTCCTCAAAGGCCACTATATAGCACACGGACAGATTCAAGGCTATCAGCTTATATTCAGTCTGTGTATTCAAGTTTTGAGGTCCTTATGATTATGCAAACATCAGAAATATAGTGGTATAATAAACGGTAAGAAGGAAAGCAGAGTTTTAGAGCCAATATTAAAATTTGTAGGCTCAAAACACCCACTTACTGTTTAAACAAGTGTTTGACACTACCGTTTATTAAAAAATAGAAAGAGTAAATGCACTTACATAAAAAATAACTTTTACTGTTCAGCAAGCGTGCTCATGTGATTTTTGTATCAGTACAAACTTAAAAAAAAAACCTGCCATGTGACTTTTACAAGAAATGATACCAATTTACCTTCTCCCTACTTGAGTACATTTACATTAAGGCTTTGAATCAACTGACCCAGGATTTTAAAACGAATGGGTCCACACAGATGCCAGTATGTCTCATTGAGACGTAGCGTGACTAGAATTAAAGCTCACCACCGTAAGGAAACAGAAGGACACATGCTCATGCCTTGACTCTACTTTTTGTCTCTGAACTAGAATGTAAAGTTAAGTTTAGCAGTAACAGTATTTCATGGCAAGAGACAAATATGTAACAGTTGTTTATAAAAGTAAGTTTTTAGTTCAATGGCAACATCTTTGGAGAAAGCTCCCATTTTAATTCCTATAGATTTCATGCAGAAAGATACTTCTTAAGATTACCTTAAGAAATTACATGTTGATGGAATTGGAATGTGTATCCCATACTGCTGATGAAAAGAGTCCAAAAGGTCTTCCTGGATTTTTGTCATACATTTGTATCTTGCAGTAATGGTTCTTTAGCTTCACCAGGAGCTTGTGGGCTGTGGGGATGGCCATGGCTGCCACAGTGTTTCTTCCAGTTGCTGGATCGTACATTTAGGTTTGTGTGTTCAGGAATAAACAAGGCAACAAGTAGTGCCAACAGCACAGAGCACGCTCCAAATAAGAATGGGGGTCCAGGAATTATGGAATTCTGAAAACAACAACAGCAACACCACAACATGTTAATGAGCCTATAAACACACATTGACAGAGTACAATTGCTTATTATCCCAATTTCTAGAGTGGGAAGAGCTGTTTCTGGATACACTAGTCAAACATTGGAGTCTTTTACAAAAATGTGAAAACAACATTACATTCCAAGATTTAGGACAAGGGAGCACATGATTCTTATGCCTGCCAACATCCTTTTCCAGGAAAAGTTCTGCCTGCCGAGTTTCCTCAACAAATTAGTAGCTATTAGGAACTAAAAAAATTAGAGAGTTTGGTTAAAGGACAACAAAACCAAAACATACACGTTGGTACACTGTTGCTATCAGTCCATCCTTCCCTCTAGGTATTCCACTCACAAGGGTCACAGTTGTCTATGACTGTCAGCTGTGTCTATTGGAAAGTTAAACTAAACCAATATATCCAGTTAAAAACAAACAGACCAACAATCCTGCCCAAGAGGGACTCCAGAACCTCTTTCTACATTCTTCCCTTACAGTGAGTGTAACTAAATCAAACAGCATCAAATTGATGGGCACATGATCCCTTCCTAACTTCTTTTTTTGGAAGCAGTAAAAAAGGAAACATACCTGTTGTAAATGGTATTGTGCAACCACACTACCTCCTGACGGTGATTCAGGCATGGGGAGTTCATTCAATTCAACGTGAAATATATAGAATATAAAACCATAAAGTGCTGGTCCCAAACCATTACACAGTCCTCGAATGCCTGTTATCATCCCTTGAACAACACCTGGGAAAAGCAAAATACCCTTTTCTCATTTATCTGTATTTATTCATATATAATTAACTATTTTTAATGAATCAGTAAGACTTTATTCACTTCACTTTGAACTGATGCAAGCAGGAAAGCTCTAAATGCTGTTGAACTATGGGTAGCAATAAACAAGGGGTGCAAAAAGCTTGTCATTAGCATACATTCAAGTGGTTTTTCCATCTGCCTCTAGCACAGAGCAGTAATTGCCATGCTGAGCTCATTCAGAGGCCAGGAGATAGACAATATCCCTGCTGTCACTGTCACACATGGGAGAGAAAGCACTGCATGCAACAGTGAGGAAAAGGAACAGTGCATTAAGTTTGCTGAGTATTTTGCTACTGTTGAGACCTGTTGAAGGTTTGCCCTCTGTGCCAGAAGTACATGATACACACACACTGCACCTTCCAAGCCACCTGGATTGAGCACCTGGTGCCCTGTGCTCAGGAGTCTGGGCTGGCCTGCCAGCTGGGGCTGCCTGACGAGCAGCATGACAAGCCCCCAGTGTGGCTGTCTGCACAGTATTCCATGACCAGAATCCCCAGAGCCAGGACAAAACCTACCCTGCTGGTCGGCATCAGCAGTCCGTGAAACCAGGGCACTGACAGCTGGGAAAGTAATGCTGGACATGGCTGCCACGGCACCGGCTGCCCACATCATCCTGCAAAACACACACGGGATCACTGCCCGGCGGGGCTGGAGCTCTGTGCAGGGAGCACAGAAATGCTGGATACACCTCACACACACCTGGGTGTCTCCCTGGGATCAAGGGTAAAATGCAGACAAATACTGAAATACAATGTACATACCATGGTTCTGATCCAAAGCCGTACCACGCAAGCTGCAGTATCTGAAATCCCAGGCCCAGCAGGATGGTATTTTTATTTCCAATGGAGCGCATAAGTAAACTCAAAACTATTGTCTAATAGGGGGAAAAGTGAAAAAAATAAAATCAGAAAAAGAACATTTTATTCTAAATGTTAAACGCAGGTGAGTTAATTAATTAAAAATGCATCAAAACCCCTGAAAACATTCTCAATGACAAATATATGCAAATAAATTAGATTTAAATTAAAATTCTCCAGAAGCAGTATTTGCCTCTACCCAAAAAATAGCAATTATTTAGGAAGTAATATAACCAAACCATCATGCCTTCTTTGATGCACAAAGGATTTAGTTTTCCCAACACAATACATATCAGATATTAATGAAACAAACCCTGGCTGTCAAGTACTTTTTTCATCTATGATAGAGTGTTAATCAATAGTTAGAGATTTGGAAAAAAACAGCTATAGAAAAGGTGAGTGACATTTACGGAGCCAGGGTGTTCCCAAAGTTCTCCACAGTGCTTTATTCTTTTGAACTTAGCAAATCAATGACACACAGAGCAATAACTCACCTGTGCAATAATGGAAAGAATCCCAAGGACTGCTATAAATGCTGCAACACTTTCAGATGAAAATCCCATTATCTATATTAAAAAAAAGGCAATTTGATTATTAACCATAAACCATTTATCAGGATGTCACACACACGGGTGAGGGAACACACAACACAGAAGACCAGTATTATTCAGCTCCTCCTTAACTTGGAAAATCTAAGTCACGGGGTTCGGAGTTGGGTTTTTTTAATTAAATAAAGCAAGTATACAAAAATAAAGGGGCATAAATAGAAAACAATTAAATAGTTCTCTAAAAAAATAAAACCAGTTTTAACCTATTGAACCTTGTAGTCCAAGAATAATGCAAATAACTAAAAAATACAAGAATTGTTTTATAACTCATGTCTTTCTATAAAGAGAGAAAAACAGAACAGCAAGAGGACTTAAATCAGCTGCTGGAAGCTTTTAAATTATACTAATTATGTGTACTTTCCATAGTAACTCAGCAATTCTGAAAACTTTCTTAAATCCTGTGAATTTACTTTTGTTCAAATCCAAAATGTTACATTACCTGTCTGAGGTATAGGAAGAAGCTGGAATATTGACCTGCCTCTGGGAGGTAGGAAAGAAAGACTGTTATGCAGATTAACAGCACAATGGAGTCCTGACCAACTTTCTTCAGTGACTGCAGCAAGAAAAAAGGATAAAACATTATAAAACATTCAATCTTCATTTTCAGAAATCATCCCTAGCTGGGATCTGAAAAGCCCAGCAACGAAGCCGTTATGTGGCACCACCAAAGCATTCCCTGCATGTTTAGCAAGATTGTTGGCAAAAGTATTAAGAGTGAAACAAGGTCAAATTTAAAAAATAAAGACTTTGTTTTCAGGCTTGAAACACAGTAAATTCAGCCTCTTCCCCATCTCCACAGCTCCACATCTACAAATAAAAAAATATTCCATATTTAAGTAGCTTACTGCAAAAGGGTCAGCCTGCTCCCATGAAATGGGTGCTCCCCAGGATGCTGGCCTCATCTTCTCTGGCAGCGATTCTGGCACAGCAACAAGGATGAAACAAATGTCCAACAAGGCTATTGCTGTAGCCAGGACCACAACCAGGCTGTCTCCGTACACTCGACCAAGGTAGGCACCGATAGCAGGGCTGGTGACTAAACTCGCCGCAAAGGTTGCTGAAACCTGGAACAAGGCACAGCTGGTAAGAGTTTCAGTGACACAAGTCAGCAGTGTTATTACTCATGCTTCCTCATGTTCAGAAGCCTAACCATTTTAATCGGGCAGCAATTAAAAGTAGCCTTTTCACTGTGCCTCTGTGATGGCAGCTCTGTGTTTCATAAAAAAAAGGTTGCCAAGAAAATCTTTTTCTGGTAACTGGACAGCAGTGTGAGCCTCACAGCACTCTTGCATGTACTGACATAACTGGGTTTAATTAATCTAGAGTCTGCTGATATCTCTGGGAAGCAATGAGCTGTATTTAATTTAGAAGCAAAATATTCCAAAGATACAAGACTGGATGTCAGGAACAATTAAACGGAAAAACCTGACTTCAAACTAAAATCAACTTGCCACAGAAGAACCAAACAGGCAGCTTTGAAAAGTGTTACAAACTGAAGGGTTTAGTACTGCATACCACAGGAGAAGAGCCAAAATAATACCTACCAAACCATAGGCCATGCTTCTCTCATGTTCTTGGGTTATGTCTGCTACATATGCAAAAACTACAGAAAACGTCACTGCAAAAACTCCAGACACAGAGATAACAGCAAAGTACCACCTAAAACATGATAAAAAAATTAGAACACCTAAATAGAAAGTCTATTCAATCCAAGTGCAGTTCAACAGTAAATCACCCTGTCCAACTTATCCTGACAATTTATTAAGATAATCTTGGATAAAGCTAATGTGACTGCATCTCGATAGAGTTGTGAAACTCCTCCTCAGTGCACTGAGTACAGTGTGCTTTTAACATCTACAAAACGCTGCTGTGATTAAGTACTACTGGGAAACAAGGTGTTTAAGTAACAAATTCAACTGGTCTATAACCCAAAGCAAAATTAGGAACTTCAGTATTTTGAGAATTTGGTCATGGAAAGGCCTCAGCATTAGCCATATCTCTATGCCATAGACACTAGCACTTGGCATTTGAAACCTTAATCTACACTTAGAAACAAGCTCCTTCCAAAGAGGGACGAACAACCTGCATGCAGGTTATTTATGCTGCTGCTGCCACATCCCCTGGTCTGTGCCCGCCTGGGGGATGTTCCAGCCAGTTAAGAGGTTACTAACTTGCACACAGCAGGAAAGTTGGTGGATTTTAGAATTTGAGAAACAAAAGTGTAGAACTGCAGCAACATTTTATATTACAAATGGTTACTTCATGCACTCACGTTGTACTGTGGCCACACTACAGACCTGCAGAGTTTACTGGAGGGTGTTCTCCCAGCATCTGCACATGTGGTGGAGCAGGATGAGGCATTACAGCACACAGATCAAAGCCAGCAGCTGTTAAAATTCTGACCAAAGGCCTCACGGCAGCTGCTTCAGTTTGACTCTGTTCCCCCAGCTTTGCACAGAAGTAATACAAGAGCCACAACCTCCCATGAGCCATGAACAACATTTACTGACAACACTACAAACATATGCATTAGATGCAGCCTTGCCAAGAAAGAGCCAATCTACTGTGAAAGAATTTACTAACCATGGGCTGATCTTCATTAGTGGGATTGGTGCACAGGTGAAAAACACTGTTAGCAGCAGGAAGGACTTTCGTCCCCACACATCAGACAGGGCACCTATGAGTGGGGCACTGAGAAATGACAATAAGCCCTAAATGAACAAAACATTTTAAGTTAGAACTGAGTGGTTAGAATTGTGATAGCTGACCACACCATAGTCTGAGAGCAGCCTGAGCTCTGTTTTGATTCAAGTCAATGACTACAGTGCAATGCATCAAAGGCAAGTGTGACCAAACATGGGATCTTCTATCCCATGTCTGGTTACATCAAATTTGAGAACTGTTACCCCAGAACTACACAAAAGTCAAAACACAGATGATCCAGTCATATCTGCAGTTTTAGGAACTGTGTTTTATAATCTCATCTATTTAGAATTCACATAAACCTAAGTAAGTGAAAATACTCTACTGGAGCAACAAGCTCCAAGTAAAAAATTATCAACTTTTACCACCATATGCATCACCTGGGATTAGTCAACCACCTTTTTTTATTTGCTGAACCCAAACAGTAGATACAGACCAAGCAATACCTTACTAGAAATTAAGTGATGCATACTTGCCTTGCTAGCAGTAATTTACTCTCCTGTTTTACTTATACTGAGAAAGCCATATTGAAAAACCTCTTCAATGTTTCACCCAATTGGCATCCATTTCTATATTCCTCCCATCATTCACTTTAAACTGTACTTGTGATTAACTTCTGTCAGCTTACCTTTACTCCTTGAATTAGACCATTCATGAGAAATGTATGTTTTGGGAAGGTTTCATGCAAAACCTGGAGAAGAAATATTAACACTGTCACAATATTTACACGATTTTAACTACAAATATTGCTCATGATACATCCAACTTTATGATGCACAGTACTTTTTTATTTTCAAAGAATATGGAGGAAGAAAAAGGCAAACTACAAGTAATGTATTTAAACTCTAATTTGCATGGAAGGTAATTTGAGACTTCAATGTCTGAAATCTAAATAGACCACAGAGAACCTAAAAATTATCTCAGAACAGACTCTACACGTGTTACTGTGCCATCTGTCAGGAACTGGGCAGAGAGGGAGGAAAGACATCACCTCACATTCTGCAGTGCCTCCCAGCTCGGTGCCCAGAAATGCAGGTCTCTCAGTGCCACTGGTGGCAGTGAGAGGGACTCCCTTCAGTAACCAATGTGCCATCTATACCCAGGACACTGTTCATGGTTAACATCAACTTTCAGAGCTGCACCAACCAAGGCTGCATTTTAGGTGGAGCCTGCTTGAAGATTTTTAAGCCTTCACTCCTTCTAATTTGTCAGCATGTGTCACTCACAGATTAAATCCAAATTAAAAGCAACCAACTACATGACAAAATAATTTGGTACGAACACGTTGGTGTGACTGTCTCACTAATCACAGGGAAGCTCTGACTGGTATAACAGGGTCTGTGCTCTAAAGCTTCTGTTTAAAACACAGCCAGATCAGCAAAGATTTCCCTACCTACACACACACACACATGCTTGCATAATGTTACCAAATTTGAAGTATTTTTGTCCTTATATTTGTAATGTGCCAACTTTTGTGGCAACTTGAAAGGTAATTGCATCACTGTCTTATTGATTTCAATCAGAAAATACTTAATGTAAGCTTGAGTGTTAGCAGACTTGCATGTAAACAGCTATGCTACACCATTACCCTGCTTTAATGAAAGAATTTGAAATTTTTGATACTGTCTAAAAATACAGACCTTTTCACTTGCACAACAGAGCAGCTCAATGATATGTAATTTTCACTTAATTCAGAAGATGCCCCAGTACCTTTGCAGTAATTGCATGTCCTGTACAGTGAGAACAAGCTCCAGAGAATCACTTACCACCAGAGTGGGAGCTGTCAGGAGTCCCCAAGCAAAAAACTCCAAGAAGATCACAATAACAGCGTGGTAGACACTAGGTGAGCCTATTCCTTGAGGCTGAAACAAGAGAAAAGACAGGTGATTAAAACATCTAACCATCTACCAGAGTAGTGAAAAATGCATTTGAACATTAAATGCAGAAGGATTAACAATTAAACAGGACTCAAAACTTGGGAATACAGTTACCCCAGCTAATTGGCAAAATTCCTTTTTTTAACCCTTTGGTGATAACATCCTGAAGCGTCTTAATTTTACTCTGCAGAATCCTTCACTGCCACCTCTAAACATTAACCTCTTGTACTGCCAGTCTGGGAAACAAGGATGCTACAGAGAAGACAGACTCTTCTTCAGAGAATTAGTTTATTTTCCTTGAGAAAATGGCTTAAGTTTACACAAGGCTTCATGGAATGAAGTTTTCACAATTCCAAAACATGGTAGTGTTCACACTCAGCTATCCTGAAATCTAATAACCTGGTCTATCAAACAGCTCTACAGCACTTCTGTTACTAAAAGGCACCACTGCTACATACAAAACGTTGATAGCTCTAAATCAGGAAAGAAACTGAAATAACAAATATCAGAAGCAAATCTCAGGAACAGCACGGATTGCTTCCCAAATACTGAATGCAGGCCTGTGAGTTACAGGTGCTCAAATGCAGGAAGTGATACAGATGAAAGATTTGACCTAAGGAATTTCAAATTCTTCAGTGATTTAGCAGAATCAGAAGTAGCTTTGGGAAGAACAAAAAGGAGCATGGCTGGGACAACCTGCTCATCTTGTAGACTCTGTAAATGCTGTCGAACAACATGCCACAGTGCAACACTTGCAAATTAAGGATATGGTTCACTAATTATTTTCATATGAAGGCACTATGAATAACTCATCAGAAATCTCATATGAATTCTTTAAACTCAGAAGTGCTGCCTTAACATCTACTCTCCCAGCTTTGTGAGTGAGTTACTCAGAGTGGCACAGATGTGATCAGACCTGACCTTACACTGAGCACACACATTCTAAAGACCTTGGCTGCTTCCCAAGAAGGTTCACTGGGATCTTATCAATGTGTGTAAGCAGCTGACAAGAGGGAGCAAAGACAAGAGCCAGAAACTTCTCAGAGGTGTCAGTGACAGGACCAGAGGCACACACTGAAATACAAGAAATTCGACTTAAACCTTGAACAAGGACCCCCTGCTCAGTGAAGTGTGGAGCCTCCGTCCCCCAGACCTCACTAGACACAGCCCTGAGCAAACTGCTCCAGTTCATCCTGTCTGGGGTTAGAAAGTGGGGTATCTGGATCAGAGATGTTCAGAGGTGACTTCCAGCCTCAAATACTACACAATTCCAAGCTGCAGTTCTGTAATATTATGAGATCTTTTATTACGAGACCTATGCAAGCCATATCAAGCTTTTCTTTCCAGAATCCAGTATTTCCAATATGGGGGGG
>VYXB01007291.1:2024578-2048932 GCA_013397135.1 Pachyramphus minor | reverse complement strand
GCCCCGCCCGCGCCGGGAAGGGCGGGGCCGGGTCGGGAAATGGGCCTTGGGAAGGGGGGGCCGCAGGCAGGGCCCGGCGCGCGCACCGGGACACACCGAAACGGCCCCGCGCGAGCCGCAGCTTCTCAAGCGCCCCTCCCAGCGCGAGGCCGTCCCCCGCGAGCCGCACCGGACCCGCGGGGCTGCCGGGGGAAGGAGCGACGGAAGGCGGCTCATGCTGCACACACCTGGCGCTTCTAGAGCCAGAGCACACAGCCAGACATATAATTCATCCTAAACATCCAACATGGAGACATTCTGACCATCAAGATTTAAACTTAGTTTATGAAAACTCCAACACCTTCAAACGGGCAGGTCATTCCAGGTTTTGATTTACCACACTGCCCTCAGATAATAGGATAACAGGGATCGGCTTTCCCATGGCAGCATGCCCATAAGCAGAGAAGATCTTTTAGAAACGTGTTCTAGAGCACTATTAGATTTTATGTGTCTTATAAATGCCTTCACTGCTGATGTCTGGCAGGGCTAAACAGAGCAACAACTGTCCACATCCTGTACTACTGCATTAACAGCTTTAAACACAACTCTCCATGGGCATATACACGTATCAGTCTTTTCTCTATGTTCTTTTGCACTTAGTCTTCCATCTTTCAACCCTTCTGCTTATCTTCATCTCCTCAGCTCGTACAACATCCCTGTTTCCCCCAAAACGTCAGCTACACGTGGAACCTCACCCCTGAGGTATAGACTGCAGCTCCCACCGTATAAACAAACAGATGTAAGTCACTCACCGCTTAAGATCACATGGCCTCAAATTAAACTCTTACCCGTAAGATAAGCACCTTCTTGTCTCACCAGATAAGCACCACCAGTCTCATCAAAATGTGACTTTTAAGGAATTTAGAACTGACAGGCACAGCCCTACTCAGGGGCCAATGCAGGTACCTGCAGTGAGACGAGGGCAAGCACACTCCAGCTAATGATCCAGAATGCAGGTCTAGTGGGCATGTTTGCAGTCGTTGCTATTATCAGTCACCTGTTAAAAGTCTTAATGGGTCACACCAAGTATGTGACAATTCTGTCCCAGGATTTCTCACTTCTACTACACTATGATAAAACAGCTGTTTTACTATCCATACCTTCATATTAGACCAACCCCTCTTACTGATGTCATTATCGCAAAATAAATGCTTTTAAATATCAAGTTTGCTCATGTAGACAGGGCATGTGATTCAAACAATTAAAATGTAGAATAAACACAAGATAAATGACTTGCTTTTGCTGTCATGAAATTCAGCCAGTTATATGTTTTTAAATATCAAACTCTACTTAAATACACAAGTCCAGACATAATCCACTCTGCCATTATTTAACTGAGACACAAATTCCTGACAACCATTGAAACTGCTGAATAAGAGAAACAAGAATTGTCTGTTACATCTCAACACTTGTAGTGCCCAACCCTCTCTACCAAGTAAATACATAATACTGCCTGCTAGCTGTAGAGGGCATTAACATCCTTTTGGAAGCAGGATGAAAACAGAGTACATATCAGGTCCCCAGGGGGAATCCCTGACTCTAAAGCATAAGTAGATGATGGCTTCAATGGTTTCAGTGAAGACTCCTCAGGAGTGCTTTTAGGCCAAATTTGAAGTGTCCCCTGCATCCCAGTACTCTGTACCAGCTATGCTCCTTTGTTTAACCGATGAATAATTAACTTCTGTAACCTAATGACCTTCAAATTTCAGTTTAAGTCATATTGCATTTGAACAATAAGATCAGAGCAAAATTGACAGAAGGAATGCATATAAAGGTAGTGCCCTGAAAATTGCTGGTGAAATGACCCCATTTTATTATATGTATCTCTCTGGAGAGGACAGAGAAACATGTTACCCATCATCTATAGTAATGTGCCTGTGAACTCTGTACAGGTCTTTGACATATCGTAAATTATAGCTATACTTGCTCCTTCTAGAAAGGATTGTGGTGTTTTACAATCACATCTCACACCATAAATTGATATTGATACCCAGGCATTCCTTACCACCTCCAGTTCAGGACAGGGAGATCTGGATTTTCAGACCAGAAGAGCACAGAGAGAGTCACAAGAACACTGCTTGAATGTGATTCACAAGAAGTCATGACACTGGTCAAAAAGAAGCATGTCTCAGTCAAAATTAAATTGCTGACAAAATTCAGTAAGCTGTTAAAAAATACCATTAGCAAACATCTTACAACAGCCTTCTGAATTTTACAGAAAATTATGCTAAAATTATATTCTGAAATAGTACATGTTAATTAAAACGTTTTATTTCTGCTAAAACACGCATAAGGCAAATTACTTGTTTTACGATGCTCTCAAACAGATTTTAATCATATTCCTAATAAAGGCAGTCCTTAATTTTATTACTATAGTGGCATTATCTACATATATAGAAGAAAAAAATAAAGCATTTTACCTCAATATGGATTAAAAAAAAAAGACTGTGTTAGGTCATGTAAGATGCATTCCATGGTTCAGCAGTGTTATACAAAAAAAAAAACAAACAACATTTCCAAACTGCCTGGAAACACCATATATTAGAACTGTATTCAGTGTGTAATCACACACAAATATCAATATCAATGTATAAAAACCTAAGACTACCTTAAAAACTTCACTACAACATTTGAATATATGATCCATATTTGGGCTCATATATTGATAATAAAGAACAAAGTTTAAAAAATCTAAAACAGTGATATTCATGGCAGCAAACACAAACATATGCTCAGCATAAGCAATTCTTACTGAGCTGTAAATTGCTGATTAAATGAATACAGCTAATTACAGTCAGAGCAATGATGGAAGGTTAAAGATAAGAGTTAATTTGTCATGTCTGCTCTTGGATGTAAACATTTAGCAGACATCCAAGAACAAGCACCAAATAGCACCTCAGGACAGATTCTCAAAAAAAAAAACAAAAGTAATAAATTCAGCTACTGAGAAATAATCCGAAAAAGAATTCAACTGAACAGAAATTTGGACAGTAACTGAAGCAGAAGATACAATATAACTAATTGAATGTATTTTGTTGCATTTTCCCCTCTGTTGTTGGTGTTGGTTTTTGTTTGTTTGGTTTTGGTTTTGCTTTGTTGTTTGGTTTTTTTTGGAGTAACAATGTCTTAATTCTAGATATTTAAAAACATATTATGAGCTTACCTGGAAAGAGCAGAACTCTCTGGTCACTTCCTCTGGGAAAAAAAATCAGCATTGAAAATAAAAAGAACTATTAAAATAAAGGTAAGGAAACACGTCTTGGGCCTTCTTACAGTAATATACCATCTTAGGTAATGATACATTACCA
Source organism: Pachyramphus minor (assembly GCA_013397135.1). Taxonomy (NCBI): domain Eukaryota; kingdom Metazoa; phylum Chordata; class Aves; order Passeriformes; family Tyrannidae; genus Pachyramphus; species Pachyramphus minor. Next base: position 2,045,585 of record VYXB01007291.1, on the reverse strand, counting down.
GATATATGGTATAATACCATGTTACAGATAAACATTACCTTCTAATACGCAAATATCTCATTCTTACAAAACATAGATTTCAGGTAAGAAAGCAATGAATAATCCTCCTCAACACAGTATCTAGCAGGAACCATTGTCACCAGGAAGAAAATGAGCAACAAGTTTAAATTTGGAAGATGGCGATTGCTTAAATACAACACAACATGCACGGTCCATTAGGAACATACCAAAATATGAAAGTTACTGACAACAAAAAACAGAAGAAAGGCAATGTTTCACTTATCAATTTAAAAACAATTCAACAGCATCTATGACAATATCTTGAATTACAGCCATAAAAATAAGTTAGGAACACAAAACAATTACATACTACTAAAAGTGAGAAGACTGTATGAGCAAGTGAAATGCAAGCACAGGCTAACAAAATGAGATTTTTTGGAGGGGAAATAAAACAATAGTTACTAAAAAGTTGCAGGAAAAAAAAAAAGTGTTCTCCTGTAGAAGCTGAATCTAGAACATCAATCTACCCTTTATTAAAGCAAACAAAAAAGGTTTCCTCATGGTTGGTATAAAACAATGAAGATGAATAGAACCATACAATTATCTGCATTCTTTGAGAAGAAAAGATTATTGGGCACTTGTGGACAATGTAGAAATATAATGTAAAAAGTTTATTTTACTTTATTAGACTGAAGTTTTTCACTACAGAACTGATTTTGCTTTGAAGACAGTTCTAAATTTATTGTTATTTGACAATTTATCATGTATCCCAGAGATTCCCAAGTAGAACTACCAAATATCCAAGTATTCAATAAATACTAGTACTCCCATTCTGCAGGTCTTAAGCCCCCCCCACATAATTCAAGTTATTGCAAATAAATACTTAGCTATAACTTTTTAAATATTTAAATAAAATTCTGCCAAGTATAGGTTAGCCTCCTAAATATACAACTAAACAAACAAAACCATTATCTAAAAGTCAGAAAAGTAGTTCAGAAAGACAAGTTTATTTTTGGAAAGTTAGAGTCCTACAGATTGCTTTTAGGGCAAACTCAAAGCACACCATCCACTCTTCCCAATGCTCTGTTCTAGCTATGCCTCTTTGGTTAGTTAATGAGTTATAGACTTAAAACTGCTTAAAAAAAATTACATAAGAATACAAAAGTATCTCAGTGAGAAAATGTGCATATGCTCTCAGTTTGCAAAGGTTACAGAAATCAGTAAACCCTCCTCAAATCCTTTCTGTTCTCACTCTGTCAAAGGCTAAGGAAATACAGTTAAAAATGAAAATTCAGTTTTCCTTTACAGCAACAAGTGTATGAAGAGATCTGTCCTTCTACTTAATAGGACAGTCAGCTGCAAGCACAGCAGAATCACTGACCTACAGACAGGATTTACTGTTCCTTAGTACAGCAGAGACATTGTTTTCCAAAGCTGCATGACATCCTATTCCACAGCAAAGAGCACACATTCCCGTTCTTTCCTATAAACTGATCCTCAGTGACAAATATTGACAGGTGCACCTGAAATATTAAAACTGGGTTACATATAACAGAGCTCCAGCAACACAGTGATTATTTGGCCTGTTCGGTCCCTTCCTGTACAACCAGCTTTAAAGTGTTCTCAACCTGCTACTTGTGTTTTTTTGGAGACGTTCCTCAAGGAAGTAACCAACTGTATCACCTGAACACTTTCAGTACTGTGATCCATGAAATTAAAAGTATCCCTGCGTAGGCCAAACTCCAATTCAGATATGACTACAAACACTTCCCATTGGGCCCCCAGCACACTGTGAGCCGCTGTTCCACGCACACATCTCACCCCCTGGGCACTGCAGTGCGGGAATCACCACATGGAGTTTTTCGGAGATTTTGCCACATTGAATGATATAGGGAGAAGATTTAATACTAACACAGGATGCCAATTTAGGGTACCACAAGATCAGTTTGACTGCCAAGGAGCAAAGCTCCTGCAATGACAACATGCTGGAACAGATTCACAGTTCACAAGGCTTAGCAAGCCCTTGGCATAACTCTGATGCTTCTTTTATGTCTTGCTCTGATACAATAAACAAACAAAACCTTCTGTTTCAATAAAACACCTAAGTGCCAACAGGAGAAAAACACTGTTTTTACTTGACTGACATAAGTAGAATTCTTCCTTTCCCATTTACAACACTTCATTAAGAAATCTCAGAACACTCCTCCAAAATCTCCTTGTGAATCGGATGAGGTACTTCAGTAAACATTTTAAAAGACCTTTCTCTTTAACACATTTTCTTTAGCACAAGACAGAAGAGAGAGCATGAGGTGAGGGGAAACAAAGCAAGTAAGAAGCTTTTACCACTTGCCATTTTGCTGGTAAGGGACTCCTGATAAGTTTTTGTATAAATGCATACCACCACAAGTGTAACATGTGGGTAAGAGTCACTACATTAATATCCATTGTGAAACAGCAATTTTTAAGACAGCTTATTTGTTTATTAGTTCCAGAGGTTTTTTTTTTTGGTGTTTCTGACTATATGCAAATACTTCAAATGAAGTGTTCATAACAGTCTAATTGATCTAACTGGTCTCTTTGTGAAGTTTTTTTTTTGGTTTAAAACAGACCAACAGTGTGTTTTTATATTTAGCTATTGCACAATTAATTACTTTTTAATTATGTTTCCTATTAAAGTAATTCCACTACTAGACTGAATAGCTCCAGAGAAACCATTTTGGTCTGTTGGCTCAACGACTCCCAGAATAAAATAATAATTTAAAAAACCCCAACAAAACTCTAAGTAAGCCATTACATAGAAATGCACAGAAAAAGCACTGGAGAGTTCATGAGTAAACAACACTTGTTTAAAAAACTCCTCTGTAATAAAGTAAAAAAGATACCATACATACCAGATGGAGCTGTTACAGACAACAATAATGCATTTAAAATGTTTATTATGGGCTTCTTTTTTTTTTTTTAAAATTGTGGCTTTAAGAAAATCTTCAGAGGCTATTTAAAGCATAAAAACTACTTTTAAGGTTCTACCAAAAAGTTGATTTGTAATCAATAAAAATAACAAGAATGAACATTACATCTGAGCACCCATCATAACCCTAATCTTACTACCAGGTTAGTGCGGTAACCTCCAGACGGTGTTCGCAGAGTTATTGCATCTGTTGGAACACTACAGGCTGATGGAGGTTGTAGTATCAACATGGATTTCCAGCTTTCACTCTGAATTTCTCCCTTTGTGTACTTCGGTGAAAATGCTAACGTTCTTACAATACTTTTATATAAGCAACAGAATTATAACATTATCATTTAATAACAGATTTCTGTTATTAATAACAGATTTCTGTTATTAAATCAGCTTTCTAAAAATACAAAAATATTTGATATTGTGAAAGTGTCTTTCAATCAATTTTCACAGTTTTAATAAGGAATACCTAATTAGAACCATCACTTTAGAACTATGATGTTCAGCTCATTACATGTAAATAGACAAACAGTTAAAAACATTTACTAAGATTAAATATAATCAAATAGCAAAAACATACAATCTGACAACGTTGTCATGTGCTCTTTCAAAGAGTGCATAGGACATTTTTCTGCAGCAGTCAATACAGTAAATTCTTTTGATGCAATCTCTGTCAAAGCTGTAAACATTCCTAATTGTAGTTTCTTGGAAACTTTTGGTTCCTTTCAAGTTTTTATTCGCAAGTTGCACTGGGCATTCCCCTGACATTTCCCTCCCCCTTGGGTTACAGATCAGTGTCATCATCCACCTGTAAGCCTCTGGTTTTCAGAACTACTCATCAGCATTTCTTCAGCACGTTCAGGGCAGTAATCCTTCCCTTGCAGTGCACAACGACACCTCCCACATGCCAGTGCTAGCAAGGCCCCCAGTGCACGATCTTGAGAAGCAGGTTGATGAGGAATTCTGCTATGCCTTAATGGGATTTCCTGGAGGTTTGGGATCATAACCGTATAGGAAAGTGGCTGCTATTACAAGGATGGCTCCGAAGAAAAAGACACTGAATAGAATAGGGATAGGAAAAAACGTTTGTTTTAGTTGATGCAAATCTATTTATGTAATACAATCAAAAGAAAGGACATTTTTTCATTAGGAAAACAGAAAGATAAATTATTTTTGTCCAATTTATAAAGACCAAAATAATTTGCATATATTTATTTTGGAAGGATGCAGGAAGTTGTTGAAATAAGAAACTTATAACTACAAATTAATCTATCATTATACTGACTTATTCTGAAAATTAAAATTATACTTTCATGGAACAATTGTCAAAAGCAATATTCTTATCTGTTTTCTCTTTTTTTTTTTAAATCTTTTACCTAAAGCTGTGTGCAAAATGCAAGTAGAAGCTGAAGTGCTACTACTTGGTTACCCAGCCCCTTTTAACATTTTACATACTTCACGTTGTTGGAGCTGTGTTTGCTTTAAAATCTAAAGCTTATGTCAAAACAAATTACTGTGACCCAGGAACTAGTTTGCAAGTCAGTATAATCTAATTTTTGGCAGATACATAAAGATTTATGTCAGGAAAAGATAATAAAGGCATCTTTTGTATTGTGTCATATGGGCCTTTCAAGTTGCTTTGATAGTTACAAGTCTGAAATAAAATATCCAAAGCCCACAGATGATCAGTACAATCAGAACCTTCTCATAAAGACATGACAATGATGACAATTTGATCTTCTGAACCAAATGCTAAGAAAACTGCGGTACATGACATGATAATCCTTCAGAGAACACAGCTCCCCTATTTCTGGGCATGACCCATTGCAACACATTCAAGCATTTAAGTACTTTACATCTATTACTCCAATCAAAAGTGTTTGTTGACACGACAGAAACAATTATACAGTTTCAAATAAAATATATTCAGTTAGCATAAGCAACATACTAAAGATTAAGTTTGATTAACTCAAGTTGACCAAGTTTTGTTAAATGGGATGGCTTCAAGTTCTACATGCTGCTACGTGGCTCTATTTAATCTAATTATTTACCACTGTTTCCCTTTCAACATGTTTGCTGAAGCTGTTAAGTTACTTATTAGGTTTCCATTTGAGCACACAGGAATTCTTAAACCACTTTGTACACTCATTTTAATGGGACAAATACAGGCTACTTATAATTTAAGTTCAATGTCTTCCACTTTTTAAGCCTAAACAGTTGCTCTACTTCCTTTTTGGAATGTTTATGTAAAGCCCTGGTAATATTACAGGATCACAGAATAGGTAAAGTTAGAGGGGACCAGTATTGACTGTTTCTTCGTACCAGATACAACAATTGTAAATATTATTTAAAATATTTTTATGCTATGAGTATGTGTAACATATGGGAGGAGTGCTGGTCAATTATAAGCAAAATAATTGGAAGTCAGATTATTACTCCTACACTCCATATATTAATATGCACTACCAAGATAAGCACTGTTCTGAACATATCCATGTACAAAACCCGAGGTGCACAGAGCCACTTCAATCTCACTCAGAACATCAGGACACAGTGTCCGACCCTGGGAGCACATAGCAAGCACCTTCTTTCTTGGCTGAGCGTTTCCACTACTGAATACAGTCTGGCATCTAGAAAGGCTCTGCCTTGGGGGTTCTGCGTGCCCTTGGGCAACTCAGTGCCACAGGGTGACTTCCACGGGTGCGTGACTGCGGTCAGCCCTGTCAGAGACTGCGGTGCGGTGGACGACAGGCAGTGTGGGAGGTGCTGTCCCTGTCCCTGTTCCCGCCCGGGGACACGCGGAGCGCTGATCCCCCAGCCACGGGCCGCCGCCAGGGAGCGCCCGCGGGCGCAGTGCCCGCCCGGGGCCGCGGGAAAGGGAAGGGAGCGACCGGGAACAGCCCGCACGGAGCGGCCACACCGCCCGGTCCCGCCAGCCAGGGGCTCCTGACCCCGCTGGAAATGCCAAAGGGACAGCCGGGCTGAGAAAACTAACTACTGGTTGTGGTACGAAACTCAACTTCGATGTGCAAGTTGTACCTAAACATTCGGAAACTGTGGCTTGGCCTGTTGGGGTTTTTTTCCCCAGCATACATGGAAAACAATTCTTACCTTGTAGGAACAAAATCTTGCAGCCAGAAATAGGAGATCAATGTTGACAGTATAATAGAGAGAGAGGTTGCAAATCCTTTTAAAATGTTGTCTGCATATTTTATAACAGCAGCAATTACAAGCCCCCCAAGTGCCTGAAAAAAATAGAGAGGTTTGGATTCACAAACTGATAATTTGACAGACAGCATCTATTTTAATACCATGCACTTACTTTAGGAAAAGCTTATGTCTATGTTTAGGAGCAATAAATTTAGTTAACATCATGGATATGCACTGTAGAAAATAAATATTGGAGGAGTAATTCTTTCCCCATTAAAGAAATTGTTGGTATTACCACCATTAATGAGTGGAAATGCTTGTACTATCCAGCTTTAGCTACAGGAGGAAGGGCATATATATATATTTTAAACATCCCAAAATAAGTAATGCTTACATGCTTTTAAGTTGCACCATACTTAATCATATGCTTACTGTATATTTTCCAGTTTTCATTTAGAGGTTTATTCTAATAGTGATAGATCAGACTTTTGACTATAGAATTCTCAGTAGCTTCAATGACACCCACCCATTAGTTTCCCCAGTCATTTATAGAAGAGTAAATCCTGTATCTTCACAGAAACATGGGATAGAAGGATATCTCACCTGTAGAACAACCACCACCCAAGTGAGTTTATTGTATCCTTGAAAAAATCCATTCTTTGACAATTGTTCTCCATCATAAATATATACACCCATCAGTCCAAATATGCTACCAAAAAATCCTGAAAGTACAAAATTGATTTAAAATCTTCAAGTGAGAAATGTGCAAACAGGTTCCCTATCCTCAAGGGCTGCTCATATAATTCTGCTTTTCAAACTGGACTGCCACTGCAATGCTATCACATTCAGATGCAATCAGTTTGCTATTCTCTTTCAAAAGGTGTTCTCCATACTAATAACAAGGTTTGACTGTCTCCATTAGGATATCCTTACATACTTATCTTCCACTGCTCTCCTCTGGAACAGTGTGATTTTTATTTATGGCATATAGCAAAATTCACCTAAACAAAATTTCAGTTTCCCTGAAACAAGGCATGACTGAAGGCTGAAGTCACACCATAACCTGAAGAGAAAAACGGGGAGAACATTTAGGGCAGGAGAGGGTCTCTGACAGAGCAAGAGCAGCAATTAGCAGTTTGCCAATTCAGATGGGGATCTTCACAGTGGGATTCTTCTGAACCAGTCTCAAACATGGTGAATATTTTCTAGTAGAGACTTAATGTCAAAAGAAGAAATTGAGATCAGACTGATATATTGGTGAGTATAGCGTTCTTCTATAAAAGGGAAAAAATATTTTTGAACAAAAAACAACTGCAATAGTAAATATATTCTACTGAACTTCACGTTTCAAATCCTATAAAGTGGACAAGATTGCTTTGAGGTGAGGGAAAACTCATTCAGAAACACAGATAATTTCTGTTAACATTAATATCTTGGGTCTAGAAGACCCAGAATACTTGGGAAATAGAAGGCATTCTCTTACTAACAGGTGCATAATAGGTAAGGGCATTAAAATAGTTAAGATGAACTGTCTTTTGCAAATGCCTCTCTCCAGTGATTATACAGACAACTAAAACAAACTGACCTTTGTAATGAAATAATTACAATTCACTATGTCAACTTTATTCACAAACAAAGCAGTTTTGCGTTGTTTGGAAAAATTATTACTATCTATGTTTATCAGATGTTCTGAATTAGTGAAGACAGTCTTTTTAAACACAGAGGATATCCAGAATCCTGCATATAGTAATATCCTTTATAAAATTTTAAAACACAAATTGAATTGACAGATTCTGTACAAACTTACAGATACTCTATTAAAAAATTAAGAAATAGGTTGAGATCAGAAAATAAGTGCCAGAATTCTATCTAGCAGAGTTTATACTTTTAGTTTTAAAATAGTATTTATGCAGCATACTCAAATATGGTATTTTTTAGATATACATACATTTTGCACATTTATCTTAATTCTTCAGAATGTAGTATCTTTAACAGATAGTTAAAAATAAACTTACCAAGCTGAATGTTTCTGATCCACACAGACTGCTTAGTTTCCTTTAAAATTTTCTCAAAATAAACCCCAGCAAATCCACTAGAAAAGCAGGCTATGAGCACTGCAATCAGCCCCACAAACTGCGACCCTGCTGAATGCTCCTTAGCAGGTGTTGATTGAGAGTCTGAAGGCCACTGGATGTAAAAACAGTTATACAAAATTCACCGATTAAATCCAGTCATGAGCATCCAGAAAATGCAATTTTGTTTTCTAGCAACAGTAACAGGTACTCAATACAGACAATCACATGCTTGTCAAGTTTGGCATTTTGCACCATAAATACTATTAAAGAACTGCAAAGTTACAATTTTTCTTTCTATGTATTTGTGAGGAGTAAAATTGTGCCTGAACTGGGAGACTACTCATCAATTTAAACAGGTGCAGGATTTATGTCTTATAAGCCAGAACTGCTTCTGAATCCCGGTGTGACTTATCATGGTCATTCACAGCTGCCAACTTGTGCCACCCAACAGTTGGTGACAAATACATTAGAAAACTACTTATACCTGCTGTCTTTGGGATGGGGTGAACTGTCTTTTGCATGTGCCCCTCTCTAGTGATTATGCAGACTAGTTAAATCCTGCAATGTGTCTAATGCCAAATGAATAAAATGCAATGCCAGAGACAAAAACATACTGAGGATTCTGTTAAATACTGCCAGAATGCTTTGTTCTCATTTTTAATTACTGAATTTAATCATCATATCTTCTTTCAAATCCTTATGTTTAAAAATGAAAATTTCTAGGACATGCTAAAAATTCTTAGAACAGTTTCTCATGCCATGATACTGCCCTCTGAAAACTACAAACCTGCACTATTTAGACCTGAGGCCAGTTTTGCCTTTTGAAATAGTTGAAGTAAATCTGCCAAGCGTATGACAAAGTGAGCCTGGTCTGTCCTGGCAGAGAAGATCTGTGGATTCCTAATGTCTGAGGAAACACGCTAATAAACATTGCTATCATTATTACTTGCAGGTTGCTCCAGAGGCCCTGTCACATTCTACAGTAGAGCACTGGCTTGCAAAAGAGGTGTTATCTTCTGCCTTTGACCCATTTCTGGTGTCCTCCAGACTTGGCCAGTTGTGATTCGCAGTTCCTGACTACACTCTGGTGCTCGTGTGCAGCTGGTGGAATCAGAAAGCTGTATAATCAGTATAGAAATCCATGTTCCTTGAATAAACACATTAAAAGAGCACAAACCACCTGCTAACATTTACCTGTACAAATGCCACTCCTGTCATCAATATTACTAATGACAGCCACTGGTATACACCCAATTTCTTGCTCAACATGGACACAGAAAACAATGCTGTGGTGAGAATTTTCAGTTGGTACGTAACCTAGAAGAACCAGAAACTGTTACTAACTGCATAATTTACGGGATTTTTTTTTTTTTAAATTTGCAGAGAATTCCAAATATACCTGGTATGTGGCTGCATCTAGGTTAGACAATGCTACATACAGCAAGTTGTTCTGAAGAGTGTAAATTCCCGAAGGAATGGCAAGTTTAAGAGTTTCCATGGGTTTATTAAGGATTTCATCACGCAGCACTCTGTTCAAAGTTCGTAAATTGCACTCTACCCAAAGAAACAATAAAAGAAATAAACATTAATTAAAAGGAGCGGGGTTAAAAAGCAAAATAGCAATGCTCTGTTCTTAAAATGGTTGCTCCTTTTTATAGCTATCACTACATCAAGACCTCAAAATACTATGTTTGTTTGACGTTCACAAGTCTTATATTTGTATGGAAAAATGGCTGCAAGTGCTGCAGCCTGGAATATCAGAACAAAAACAATTATTCAAAAGACTTTGAATAAAACTTATTGAAACCATATCAGTATTTGAAGATAATACATCAAAGGATATCATCTAAAAAGTACATATTTACAATCCTAGATGTCATCAATATTTATATATATAGAACAATATTTTTAAGCTGCTGAAAATCAAATATATGTGCCCAGGAACCAGATAAATTCAGCTTAAAATGTACAAAATAAGAAATAGAGTAAATCTGAATACACTTTTTTTGAGCTGTGATTCTTCCTGTAAAACAATGAAATTGCTTCCTCCCTCCTTCATCTGCTGTTTATTATGGGCTTCCAAATTATCATTCATGCTTTGGACACACTTGAAGCTTTTCATTTTTACCTACTTCTACATATGGATTTCTTAAAAAGCCTGAGCAAACACAAACTTTGAGTTGTTGGCAGAAAATTTATTATTGCACTCCTCAGTACCCATATTCTTTAAAAAGAGCTTTCTTCAGCAAATACACAGTGTGATTAATATCTTTCCAAGACTATTTCTTACGCAAGGAGAAGGGAAATGCTTTGTTGTACGCCTGTACTCACATGGCTGCTTTGCAGTTGCCACTACAATACACCATATTGATTAGGAAAATTACTTGGTGCAAAATTTGACACATACTGCTGTCTTTGTAGACCAATAGAACACAGGCCAAAATCTTCAGAAGTTCAGCAATAACTACTGCAGTAGAGGATAAGTAACGAGGTCCTTCTTCTTTCAGTGTCCGAGAATAACGCATGGTCAAGACTAAACTCGTGGTCTGAAAAACCAGGATACCCAAGGAAAGGTACTTTAAATTGGCAGACATTTCTTGACTTTTTTCTTTCTGAAACAGAATGAAAAGACAAACCCAAACATAATATTGTAGGTATTGGAAATAAACATATTTTTTAAAGTTATCCGGAGAGCTCAGTCAAAACACAAATTTGATATTTAAAAAGGAAAAGGAGATTATCACTTTAACAATGTTTTTCGAATACATGAATACAAATGGGGAGATACATCAGAATATTACGAGAACTGTAACTGAGCTTTCCACTAACTGGTTTCACTCCCAAGTTTCACGGATCCAAATTGCGGATTTCTTTGTGTAGGTGAAGGCTCAGGAGGTATTTTCAAGGTGAAAAAGGCCCACAGTGTGGTACAGCAGAATGCCCTGCTGCCATGAGCTGTTCCCAGACAGAAGGGATCTTCTCACTGTTCCCCACTCCGAAGTCTGCCAGATCACAGTCCCTGCCGGGCCAGAGGGCACCGCGCCAGCACAACACAGGCTGAGGGCTGGGCTGCTTTACGTGACAGTGAAAGGTATTCCAGATGAGGAGGGAAAGGGAGGGTTGCGGGAAAGCAGGGCTGGATAGGAAAATGTGATGGGAGAGCTGCAGGGGAGACAGCACTTAACATGCCTTGCTGATTATCCTGCTCAGAAAAACACCAGTTGAATAGAGATGACCAGGTGACTGCACCTACTTTCTCATACTGCACTGACTACCACTAACCTTCTCTTAGTATAGCTGCATCCACCAAGTTGAACTTCCACCAAGTTGATTCAGTTTTCTTTGCAATTTGTCACCAATTAAAGCATTAACTTACTGCAGGAGTCTAATAGAGACAATAATGTTCATTTTGCAAGCACAATATATTACCAGGAAATTTTAAAAAAGCTCAGTGCTACTCAGAAGATAATTTTCTTCATATTAAGAAGAATTTCCATATGCACAAAAACTAATGCTTTCTATAAAAAAAATAACTAGTACTGCCTTCACTGCCCACTTACTCAAGAACAGAGCAGTTTTTAATAATGCCAAAGTAAAATCAAATCAGTAATTAGAAGTTAGCAAATATGTTTTCAAGCAAAAAGAAAAACAGTAACAAGTCAGGACAATGAACGTGGTTCTTAGTTTTAGAAGCCTAGAGATGACACATTTATAGGATGCACATGCCAGAGGTGTCCCTGTGCATGTCCCACACCTACAGGCACACAATTTCTGGCTCATTAACTATCTAACGTTGTACACACTCCTGAAGAACATACAGGCACCTCTAAGTATTTGTAGCTGGATCTGAAGCTGTTTCTTGCTGACTGCATTTCTCTAGCTCAAGATGCATTTCATTCCTATAGTTACAGACATTTGAAGAGCTCTACTTTTCAAATATTTCTTACTTGCCTTTATCCTGTCTCTAAGCATTTATAGATTTTCTCTAGTCATGTATTCCAAATCAAATTATTACCTACATGACATGGACACTTAGGAGACACTGCAGTAACCTGCAAACAGGTGAGAATTGCCAACAGCCACAAAGATATGAAGTACATACTTGTATCCTACACAATAAAATTGTTTATCTTAAGAATCATGTGGCTGTAAAAAATACGTGTAAAAGCATAGTGGCAAAGAAGGAAGAAAAAGATGTCAGGATGCAGAAACTGAGGAAGAAATACACAAGGTTCCTTTAAGGAATCTTAAGAGGAGATACTCTGGTATGAACTATAATCTCCTTTAACTCCTTAAAAAAATATACTAAAGATGCAACTGCTCTGAACAATATAAATCAGACAGAAATATGAAGTATCAAGAAGAAAGCTGCAGACAGTATTTGAGATTTGCTGATGTTTTCCACTGGTTCTGGTGGAACAATCCTTTACATGAGTGTGTTAACTGTGGAATTAGCATCTTCAACAACAAAACAGAGATTATTCGTTAGTTGAAGACCAACAACTTTGAAGAATAAATTTGCTACAGCTGAGAACAAGAAGGAGAAACAGAAGAACAGTTTCTATAAAGGGATGAAGAGGGGACATGCAAGGTCAGAGATCATACTTTCTAGGGAAATACCAGCAACATAGAGAAGATAGAGAAAAAGGGAAATTAAAAAAAAATCCACTGAGAGAATATACAGAACTGAATTTCACTAAAAGGCCGGGCTATGATACTAGAGAAAGCCGACATTTATGTGAGCCAACTAGAACAACTGCTTTCACCTTTTCCATTTACCTCTTTTTTTTAGTATTGAGACCTGACAAACAGGAAACACAAAGAGCAATACATTGCTAAGATGAACAACACTGATTTTCATGAAAGCACACTTACAGATAGGTAAGTTTTTAAACTTTTTGGTTTTCAGTTTTCAAAATGCTTCTGAACAAAATACAGATAATGAGAACACACATCTTTCCTGACTTGGACCCAAATTTCTGCATTCTGTGAGCCTGTGAAGTGACAAAGGGTTTTACAAACATTCAAATTTATTAGATATCAATTCCTTAACCTTCAAAACAGGTCACAATATTAAAAATAATGTTCACAATAATTTCTTACTCAAATACAAGTATCTATTTATGAAGCAGCTTAAAATGTAATTTTAATAAGTAAATCACTAGTACGCTGTTTTATGAGCAAGTACCAAAGCAATCAGCATGAAAACATAACAACAAGCACAACAGTTTGGTAAGCCTATCAGCAAAGCCATAAGAAATACATACCACAATATTATCTTGAACTACTGTCTTGTCCTCGTTAGTAATCATGATAAAAAAGGGAACTTTACTCGGACAATGTGTCTCAAAAAGGTGCCAGTAGCAGAAAACATTTCTTTACCATAACTCACTAAAGCAGCGTCACATGCACACAACATGGATTCTAAGTGTCCAGTGTGATAGCTGAAATAAGGATATTTGTTAAAAGTCAGTGGTCAACAAGACAGACTTGTAGAGAACAAGGGTGTGAAGTTTTCCACTGTACTTACAGGCTGGTTCACAGAGCAGGAACTACAGAGTCCTGAAACGTATGCCTGTGATATAACCACCCTCTACTAAGCACACAACATCTTATCAGCTTTCCTGCTCTCTTTAAAAGAGCTGCATATCAATTCATAGAACTCTGTGCAAACTGGGAACTAGATCCAGAAAAAGAGCCAAGTATTGAGCTCTGAACAGCTGAGCTGTCTTCAACCGCAGTTTCACAGCAGCTTTAGATTAACAGATTACTGCCAGAGGTGTAATTGCTCACTTGTAGCCATGAGCTCCTGCTCCCTCACAGCAACAGTCTGTGCAGGCACAGAATAAATGAACTACTGTCTTAGTAACAGCCCACACTTTGATTGTTTTAAGCCAATAATGAAATTAAAGTTCCCAATGTGTTTCCTGTACAGTTACAACTTAGATTTCTTATTGGGCTTTGGATGCATTACTCAGTACTCTGCAGAGTGTATCTGTTTGAAAACTCAGATTTAGGTTTGCTAATTCAAAATACTGGAAGTCGAGGGGTCCCATTAACTCAGTGTCTTTTGAACTGTACCTTACAGTGTGCTAAGGACCTGCAGCTCATTGACTATTATGTAGCCTAACACATCTGTTACCTCAGGAACAAGGCTCATTACTCTTTGCTTCTATTAGTCTAGGTGAAAAAAAAGTCAGCTGCCTCTGTGTCATTTATTCAGTGTACCATGGAGACACACCCTATAGCCTCAGGAAGGCAGGGCTAAACAGGAGCCAATATGCAGGAAGCCAAGATGGGATTTACAGCCATGCAAAGTTCCACTTTAGAGCACACAGGTGAATAAAATACAGTCTGATACTACGGGAAGAGTTGTTTTCCTTAAAAGTATAAATGAAAAGGACCCTGGAAAGGTTTTATAGACTCAGAAAAGAAAACAAAGGAAAACAATCTACACAGGAAGTAATACATTCAGCTCAAAGTACCATACTATGCAAAGCCTGAAAAATATCCCTTCAAAGGAAGCAGATTTGTTTCAAGTGGAAAATTGCATATTTCCATCTCATTCATTCATTCAGAAAAAACGAATAAATTTTTGACTTGCAGATTCTCATCTCCCTTTGTAGTATCTCCAACACAGGCTAAAATTTAGTATTTTACATTTTATTTTTATATTATCCCTACATTTTCCCTCCTAAAATATTGCTAAATTCCAAAGCTTGCAGATGAAATTAGACCAAAAGGGACATAATTAATTTGACTTAATCACCAGCAAAAATACCATATGTTTTTATTTTCCTCCATCCATTCAACAAAAATACCCACTAATATTAATCAGGGTTTACCAAAAAGCAACAAGATTACAACACTTTTCTTAGGCTTAAGATTTTGTCTTTTTAAGACCTGATGGTATAAACTTCTGAGTTTCTCAGCTGCTAAATATCTACCATTGCAAAATCCTATGCAAAATTAAGGATTAATCTATCTCTATGAATTGATCCTATTCTTGAGTTTGTAGGAGGACTCGAAATCTGACAGAATTACTTTAGTTTGAGGTATCTAAAACACTAAAAAAGAGAACTCTAGAAGGAAACTGACTTATTGGAAATTCTCTTCAGTTAAACTCAGAGACTAAAGACTGTCTTGAGGCATTTTCCAAAGGTGGTTTAAGTTGTACTGCATATTATGAAGATCCCTCCAGGAAGCATGGTCTAACACCATCTGCAAGAACAAGAGAGCAGAGGCAACTCCACAGATCCAGGCACTCCCAAAATTTCACACCATGCTGATTCAAACACATTAAGTGAGCACAGAAGGGTTAAAACTCAACTTTATCCAACATCAACTATCTATCTGATTAGCATGTTTTAGGCTCATTGAAATTTTAAGGTGGGGATGCTGTACATTGTATATATTATTTTATAAATAAAAAGGGTGATAGTTCATGCACAAATGATCCAAATTTCATTTATTTGACTGTGCATTCCTCCTGCATCAATTACACTGAAAGTTCTTTCAGTATCCCAAACTATCCAGTATCCTGCATTATATTTCACTAATTCAGCCTGAGTTAATGAAAAAGCTTTTTTTACAGTCATTGCAGTTGACTCACTTCTATTATATTCATTAAATTTAATTTTCCTCAAATCTCTGACACTTCAAGAGAGAACTGAAGAGAACTTGAAGAAAAAGTCAGCATCCAAAAAAACCCATACACCAAGCACTATCTCAAGAAGTAGATGACAGAATAACACACACACACAAATCAATTAACAATGAATTCCAATAAGTCACATAACAAAGAAAACAAAAATTATAATAAAATTCTAATAATGCCAGAAAATAAACACTGATTGAGTCTGCCTCATGGAAGGAAAACCAGAGTGGAAAGTAAAGTAGGCTATTTCATTTCAGTGGAACAGGTATGGACACACTTCCTGGGCATTTGCTTTGAAATCAGGATAGCAGATTAAAGGAACAGGATTGTGTTCTCATATTTCTCCAATGGAATGTGAGCCCACTGCTGATGCTACACCTATACAAATACCATAAGCTGTCAACAAAGGAAAAGCACAACTGGAAGGTGGAGCAAGAGCTGACTCACAGAACCTGAAGAACCTATTTTTATAAGACCTCTGCGCTTTTGCACATGCACTGCCCTGTCGCCTGTGCTGGATAACACACAAGTAACATGTCACTCTCTGTAACACAACTACATTCCTCAGAGCAAAGTTCTACTCCATACATATTCCTTCTATTGGAGTCAGCCTTCTTTCAACCAAAAGTAGTATCTCATGCTAAAAATGGATGGAAAATAAATGGGTGGAAGGAACCTCATGAAGTTCAGCAAGGTCAAGTGCATGGACATAGGCCGGGGTAGTCCTTAACAGGTTGCCCACAGAACTGTAGCAACTCTGTCATTTTAAGTGTTCAAGGCCAGGTTGGATGGGGCTCTGAGCAACCTGGTCTAGTGGAAGGTGTCCCTGCCCACAGCAGGGGAGTTGGAACCAGACAATCTTTAAGGTTCCTTCCAACCCAAACCACTCTACGTTTCTACGATAAATGTCCCAGATGGTACTGAGGCTGCACAGACCTTTCCAAATCTAGTCAAGTGCTGCTGAACTGGGTTCTGAAGTAGATTTTACA
Source organism: Pachyramphus minor (assembly GCA_013397135.1). NCBI lineage: Eukaryota > Metazoa > Chordata > Aves > Passeriformes > Tyrannidae > Pachyramphus > Pachyramphus minor. Next base: position 2,028,755 of record VYXB01007291.1, on the reverse strand, counting down.
TACATATGAATATTTTAACTGCTAAATTTGTTCTGCTGTGATTCAACAATGCATTTCTTTCTCCCCACACCGCCACAAGCTATAATCTGCCATGTCTGTGTAATCTTAATAAACCATGTTATAAACATTTCTAATAATATTAAACCTTGTATTTCTCACTTTAAAATGTCACTATTATGTTTTCCATTTTCCTTATACTGGAGACAGGTTTCTTCTTTGTTCCCTCCCATAAGGTATCTATAATTATGAGCTGTTCCTCCCCAAATACATGGCACTTTCCAATCATGCAACTTTCACTGCAACTCACTTTATTATTTTAAAACTTACCTTGCTCTTTCTTTTGTTTTCCAGTTTGTTACCCATTCTTCTTGCTGGATACATTATAAAGTGTATTAAGTACACTATGAAAAAAAAATAAAAAAAGCTATGCTTCTCTTAGAGCTTGTACACTTCTTCAGAAGTGTTGTTAAAAGCAAATCCTAAAGTTTGTTCCTTACTCTTCTAGCAGAAACTGAGGAGTAAGGACTTTTTTCACATGAAGGTTTCCACATGAAGTATTTCCATTTTTTTCCATTGACATAAAAAAAGTTTCTTAACTGGTGAAAACAAATTAAAACCGTAACTACATTCACAACATGGATACCAAGTACAACACAGTAGACGAGTGGCGGACCTTGCTCCTGCAACGTCACCTCTCTCGCCACAACCCTATCTCGGTGTGCTGGTTTCGGCTGGGGTAGAGTTCATTTTCCTCACAGTAGCTGGTACGGGGCTGTGTTTGGGATTTGTTCTGAAAAGTGTTGGTAACACAAGGATGTTTTCGCTATTGCTGAGCAGTGCTTACACTTTTCTGCTTCCCACCCCACCAGTGAGGAGGTTGGGAGAGCACAAGGAGTTGGGAGGTGACACAGCCAGGACAGCTGACCCCAACTGATCCAAGGGATATCCCACACCATATGGAATCTACTCAGCATATAAAGCTGGGGGAAGAAGGAAGGAGGGGATGGATATTCAGAGCGATGTTTGTCTTCCCAAGTCACCGTCACGCACGACGGAACCCAGCTTTCCTGGAGCTGGCTGAACACCTGCCTGCCCATGGGATGTGGTAAATGAATTCTTTGGTTTGCTTTGCTTGCATGTGTGGATTTTGCTTTACCTACTAAGCTGTCTTTGTCTCAACCCATAAGTTTTCTTGCTTTTACCCTTTTGATTTTCTCCCCCATCCCACTGTGGGGAATGAGCCAGTGGCTGTGTGGGGCTTAATTGCCAGCTGGGGTTAAATCACAATACATGGCTAATTTAAAATCATGCAGATGCTTTTTGGAACTGGCAAGTGCACTTAGGCATAGAGCAGTTACACATTAAATGGTAACTGTTAAAGATCAACCAATGATTTCTTTTAAACTTTGCTCCAAAACCTCAGCTTTTTACAAAGATAGTGGAAGCTGTATCAGTGATTCACTGGCCTATCACTCAACCAGGAAATTCCCTCACTGCCAAGTCTAACAAAAGGAACGCAATTACATATTATCTATTAACTGAAGTCTAATTTCAGAGAATGCTATAAATTGCTTGGGAATCAGGTAAGGTTCTCTTACAGGTTGACAGACAACCAAGCAGAAAGGGAACTCCACTGAGGTTTTTATGATCTCACAAAGGTTTTCTGTTTGTTTGTTTCTTTCTTTCACAGGAAAAAAATCACCTTTCTAATCTATGTATCAGACAGGAAGAGTTGGGCATTGTGAACCTTAAAGCTGAGATTTGTGACTAAGTGCTCTTTAAGCCTACCCCGTTTATCCTTTACACCAAACCTAAGAAGCCAAAGTTCAGATATTTTTTTCTGATGAGAATTTGGTTTGATGAATATTATACAGATGACATATTGAATATAAATATTCAGCGTTCAGGAAATTCAGGCCCTCACTGAGCTAAATGTTAACACCAACATTTCTTGTAAGATGAAGCCTTCAACTCTGCACAGTAGTGCAATAGTTTTATATTGACATAGCAGTCATTAAGCCAAACTCTGCCTGCCAGCGGAGAAATTTGATACAACCTGCCTGAAGTGCCTCTCACTCATTCACACATTACACACACTGCGTTCATTGTATAGATCACAGTATAGACAGATCCCACAGCCACATCCAGACTCTGTGAGCAAGGACACATTCAGGTCTCAGTTTTAGTTCAAATGCCCATCCCGCCCCAGCAGGAGTGCAATGCCATGAACTGAAGGACTGCTGGAACACAACTCCTGCAGATGTATTAAGCCAAAGAAAGAGTTTGATATACGGTGCTAGGACACTGAACATTGAACCCAGCTGGGGTTCAGCCACAGCTTATGCTTGTGCCATCTATGAATTACAAATCAAGTCTGGGTGCTCAAGGCAACCCAGGTACCCTCAGCCAAGGTGACCTGCTTGGAGTAGAGTAACACAAACTAGATACTACAGTGACAATAAATCTGTACACACTGTAGAAAGCTATTGCAAATATATTTTGCAAATATATATTGCAAATTAATATAGCAATTGCAAATAAAATTAGACAGCTGAACAGTGTTTAAGGGGTATAAATATAACAAAAGGTTCAAAACCCCAGCGGGAAAATCCTGAACTCCTAACCATAAGACATTATTATGCTAAGTTCTAAGATGTAGAGATCTTAAGAACCTGTCCTCCCCTTCTGGAGACACCCTCCATGATGTGATCCAGCCCTGCAGCCTTCTGAGTTCCAGCCAAGGCCTGAAGCCTATGCAAGCAGCAGGCATTTGGTGTGAACTGAAGCAGCTCGTGAAGAATGAGCCAGGTCACAAGCAATTCAAGAATAACATGCGAGAAATCACTGTGTCTAGCAAGCCTGTCCCAAAGACCAAGGATGTGTTGTCCTCACTTAACACTGCCAAATCCCGTACAGTTTTAAGCAGACACATGTGACCTGAATTCCATAGGTACCTGGTTCAGATGATCCCTGCCTTTTTCCTGTTATTGCAAACAACAATGTAACTTGCACAAGGAATTAGGCTGTGTAGGCAGCCTGTAGGATTGTTAGACAGTCACTCCTAACAATACATCACCCTAAAGAAAGCAAATTTCTACTTACTATAACCAGTCTTTCCCAAAATCAGTACTTTTGCCACACAAACTACTTTTACATACGAGAACATTGCACATCCCCAAACCAGTGGATCCTTATCCCACAGAACTGTGATAAGCTTCAGTTTCTAAAGGAAGAGGTTATTATAAATCACTTTCTCCGCAACTGTCACCTCCCTCACACTCATCTGCAGTCTCAGTGCACACACAGAGTTCAGGTGAGTCAAGTGCAGTGCCTATGGAGAAAGGCAACCCACAGATTTTGGGAGAACCAGTCCATCACTTAATGCTCATTCCAAGACCCATTTTGTCATTCTGCACATGTTTGCTGAAAAGTAAATGTTGTCTTAGATCCCAGCCTTTCTATATAGAGGCCATCTGAAAAATAACCTTCCCACTGTGATGCTCACTCAGTTTTAGAAAGGTTTGTTCTTTATGTCCCAAATAACACAGCCCTCCATTGCTGGAAGCTGTTAGTCTTCTCCACCCAATCACTCCTTCAAAAGGTCTTCTCTGGAATCTAAGTCTCCCTCGCTCTGGTTTAAAACACAGTTTATAGGATTCAAGAAAATGAAACAACTTGGCGTACTTTCTGGCATTTATCTTTTACCTTCCAGTTTATTCCATAATATGCATTATTACATTCATTATCTCTGCATCCTCTGGGTTTCTGACTTAATCCACAAGCGCTGTACTGCGCTGTAATTCTCATTTCAAAAACCTGGTATGAAATCGTGATACCACGCAAATACTTGTGAAGTATGCATTTCTGATAACTTTACACGCAGCTCTGCATCACTGAGCATCTTCTGAGCAGAGCCCCAGCAGCACCGTGAGCCCCAAGCTCGGCAGCACCGACACAGCTCCGACCAGCTCCGCGCCCCCCTTCCCAACTTCACACACAGCCGCCTCCCCGCAGCGACTTCACCTTCACCCTGCCCTCCCTCTGCCCCGAACCGCTGCATACCCACACATTTCTCTCAGCGTCTCTCCGATCCCACCCTTCCCCTCCCCAGCCTGCTCCCTCAGACCCGCTTCCCGCTCCATCCACCGACCCCAAACGCCTCCCCTGCCGGAGCACA
>VYXB01007291.1:1948340-2024489 GCA_013397135.1 Pachyramphus minor | reverse complement strand
GAGCCAGGGGAGAGCTGCGGGGCCGGGCCCCGGGCAGAGCATCGCCGGGCCCCGCATCGCTGGGCCCCGCGTCGGGAGCTGCGCGGGGCGGGGGGTGAGCCCTGGGCTGGAGCCCCTGCCACCTCCCAGCGAGCGCCCCGCGGGCCGGGCCCCGCCGGCAGCATGAAGGGGCACCTTGTGACAGGAGCGTCTGGCGTGACACCCCAGGCGGATTCGTGAGAGGGGCAAGGCTGGCTCGGATGCAGGTGCGGACCTGCCACAGAGGACGGCACTAAGCTGTGCAAAGAAGCGAACTGGCCACCAAATTTTGAAGATCATATTTAGGCAAAACTTTATGCTTAAATTAGGGGTTGATTTCCCAATGGTTGGCAAAGGACAGCGTAGCACATCAAAACCGGGTGAAATCCTGGCCTCGCGGAATGGGGATGGAAACCTGTCCCACCAGTTACAACAGTAAACCGTGGGAGACAAGCACTCTACTAATAATTTTAATAGTAGGTACGTGCTCAATAAGACATTCATTAGAAGTATGCTTTAGGAGAATGCACTTTGTTAACACCAAACAGAAGGCTCTGGCAGCTCCAGAAGAGTTTGCTCCAAAGTGTGGAACTGCTCCTGAACTCAAAAATGGGCTATGGTCTTTCAGTGACCACATTGACTGTACCTGCTTGCAGATGTCAGCATCATTCTTGAAAATAAACTCAGATATTTCAGGTATCACAGGTTAGACTAAATACTTGAAATAAAGGAGCCAAGATGTTACCAGTTTTATGAATTTAATTAATTTTCCATTCCTTCCCAAGGGAAAAAGGCCTTCGTGTTCAGCAGCTTTAGACTATCAGCCTAATCTGGGTTATATTTGCCTCATATGCCTCTCTACAGAACTCTAGGTATTTGCCATTGGTTTGAACATACTTCAGCATTTCTTTGCTTTGTTACACTTTTTTAATGAATAAAATTTAGTTAACACCCCAAAATTTCAGTCCCATGGAGTTGTTTTTTTTTTTTTGCTTTGCAATTCTCCATTTTGAACTTGCATGTGATTACAATAGACTAAAACCAATGCTCTGATACTATTTTAGCATCTTTTGTCCTCTCCCATGGAGAACTGCTTGTCAGATATTTATACTAACCTTATTTTATGTGATCATAACCAGGCATAGTGCTCAGCTCACATACACAATGATTTATTTGACCTCATCCACTTTGGTTAATAACCAAATACTTTCTAAGTGTTCATTTGTCACACCAATCATTTCAAGCAGGTGTCCATCGCATTCCCTATTGGAAATAAAAATATATAGGTAGGGTACAGTATGCTCTCTTAAAATGATGCCTAAAACACTGACAAAACTAATGATATGTACTAAGGACTAAAACCAGAGGTAAACTAATGAGAGGCATGACATATCAGCTAGACATGCAACATAACAGCCAAGTAGCATCTGACAATTTGACTTAAGGGTATTTTTTTTCTTACATTAGTAATTAATCTAATAATATGGAATATAATCCGTCTTTAGGTTGTCAAGCAGCTCTTTGGACGTTCATATAGACCATTTCGATGTAGCAGCAGAGAGAGCAAAGGCACTCAAAACACTGAATAACATCAGGAGTCGGGGAGTGGAGTGTTTCCCAGCGAGGCTCTATTAAAAAAAAAAAAAGAGAGAGAAATTTGATAAACCCATTTCCAAATAGTTCTATTTATCAATATTATAAAAGCATAGAAAGTTTCTGAAAATCTTTTCCTATTGGCCCCTTCTATTATGTAGGCAGTTCTGACATTAAAAGGTCATGTGTCACATCCATAGTCCCCATAAATCAGCAGGAGTTGAGTTTTCAAGTGATAGGCAGGGACAAACGTGGAAAACACCTGTGTGGTCCCACTTCTCTTCATTTTTGTTGATACTGTTCCCATTTATTATGTTTCATATGTCTTCTCAAATGGTTATTCAGGTGCAGGAAATTTGACAGATACCTCACAGTATAAACAATGCTTTCAGTTTTCTGTGATAGGTATGGGAAGAAACCAGTAGAAACTACGAAGAGGAAAAGTGCTTACCACTTGACTGCCTCCAGAGGAAGGTGACTGCTGAAAACAAACAAAGGAATAAATCTACAACTGTTCACACCCAATGGTTTTAAACACAGTTTTTGCCTGTGATCAACAAGTTTTGAATAGTTTAACCCCCAGCATGGGTTTAATTTGTTGAAGAGGAAAATTGCTTTGCATTAATAAAGTGAATAGTTTTAGTTACATACTCCGTGTCATGTTACATCTGAAAATTTAAGCTAAAATTGATGGAAAAGCAAAAGTCTATTTTTCTCTCATTCCATTGTCATATTTGATACAGAGTTTTCCATTTCTATATTTGAAAGATGATGTTAAAAAATTGATGAGTACTGGGAAAAAAAAAAAAAAAAGAAGTGTGGAACCAGGTAACCTGTCAGTGAAAAACTCAAGAATCTAGCTTATTAAAAAAAAACCCCACCCAAAAAATCGTAAAGGATTAACTGAGCACAGCCTATAAAATCTACACAGAGATCAGGAATTTGAAAAACAGAGGACAGCAAAATTTAACAAGGCCCCTAAATGAAATCTGAAACAAGACTGATTTAGATTTAAAATATAACTGGCACGGAAATTGCTTTCCCAGACAGAGGCCATATTTTCCACAGTGGTTTCTTTAAATATGCTCTAAGACAAATGGAACTAATATGGAATGTTCTCTTAAGACCAAATCATCCCAAAATTGCTCTACCTACCACCTATGTTCTTTGTTTACTAAGAAAAGAAGATGAAAATGCTGTGATGACAGTAGTCTTACCTGTTTTCCAGAATAAGTGCTTCCTGAGCTAGAGCCACCCTGTAAAATAATTATGAACTATTTAATTTTGTACTATGAGACTCCAAGTGAACAGTGTCCAAAGAGCACACAGCAGTCTTGAAAATGCCCTGGATAGTATTAGTTTTGATATTGACTTTGATTTTACCATTTTCATTGCACTTTCTCCCCCCTATTTTAATTGAATTATCTTAAGTAAGTACAGCTATATCCTCTTTATTTCATGAACAGTTTCAGAGGAATGTGTCAAAGCAGTGTGCCACTGACTGAATTACAGAGTTTGAAACTGAAACAGTTACCCTGATATTTAAATACATAATTCTTATTAGAATGATACAAACATATTCCTGTGAGTAAGTAACAGAATATATCAAACCTTTGCTATGGGAGGAATAAATGTTGCCTCATCCTAAGGTTCAGCTTTGAACAAAATATTCCAATTTTTTTTGGCAATTTTTTCCAGACATTTACCATTGTAACATAATTTTAAATTTCACCCTCATTACTGTTATCTATTATAAAAACCAGTATCCACATTTCTAACTTGGTTGCAGAATACTGAAAGAAGAATATTCTTACTGGCTTTCCTTGATGACTGCCTCCTGAGGGAGATGAACCCTGAAAAAAGATACCTGTTTTTGACTCTAAGTCTATTTGCACTTATAAATTCTCACTATCTGGAATACAGGACCACAGGAGAATGAACTCTGTCTTGTGTCCAGTCCTCTAAAAATCCTAGGGAAAACCTTATCTGAAATACAAATATTTAACATCTTTTTATTACAAGTACTCTTTCAAATACTGTATTGGAGATTTTGATACAATGTTCTCAACCTGGGAAAACTGTTTTTGTAGTTTAATATATGGAATATATGTTTAATATATGGAATGGAAAAAATAATAAGGTCTAATGAAACATTAATTTCCCTGGTATCAATCTATGTTTACATTTGGGGAAAAAAAGGACACCACCAACAAAAAATGCAAATATTAGAGTCCTTCACTCCATAGCCCCTATTTGAAGAAACCTCTAATGAGAAAGGTAACTCTAAAAAAAAATGGATGTAGAAAAATAAAACATTCAGCCTTCTGGGAAAGTGGCTCTGCTCATTTTAATGGCATTGGCAACAGGAAATGTTACAAGCATTGACTCCTTAAGAAACACCATCAAATACAGGACACAAAGTGTCTCACATTTATGATTCATGTCTTAGAAAATTTAATATTTATGCCCATTTTTTTATAACAGGTACACCTTCTTTTCTATAAGACAAGATAAAACATTGTGTGTGCTTATTGGTGTCTCCTGCTATTGAAGGACAAGAGCAAGGTCCAAATTACATAGTAAAAATAGTAGTCTGAAGTGGGAGAAATTGAAAATATGCATAGTTAAAAGGCAACTATTATTGCCTTCAAAAAGAAAAAGTAAGTATTTTCTTCAAAGCAAGCCAGATATACTTAAGACAAATGCATTTAAAATCAATGAAAAACTGGGCCCTGAGGACAAAGTGTATGATTATTATGAATTTTAACAGATATAAATGTTCAGAAATGGTTAAATAAACAAAAAAACAAATTAAAAATAAAATCCTGTGATCTCATCCTGTGATTATCAGAAGTTCAGTTACATAGTAAAATGCTATCTCAAAACAATGGAACTGTGTGAAAATAAATATTGTGTTTGCATTTTTTGAGATTATCCCAGATGACTAAATCATGTGAAACTCTTTGCATATTGAAGTAATTCTCAGAAAACTGTCTGGTCCATAGCTAACTAGATACAGGTTTTTTAATAGGTGCATAAGAAAAAAGAAAGGTAAATTTGAATTTTTTTGACTTACTGGTTTACCATGCTGTCTACCTCCAGAAGAATATGAGCCCTGTAAGAAGTCAATGGAATATCTATTAATTGAAGGAAAAATCTTCTGTCACTGCCTTGAGACAACTTGTGCAGTACTTAGGACAAACTTATGTGGATGTTGTTTGAACAAGAACAGTAAATGGGGTACCTAAAACTTCAGCTCTGTACTGCACACCAAACCAGTGGCAATTGGAACCAAGAGAGCAGCATTGTGAAATACAGTTTGGGGGTTATAGTACATTCAAAGGAGTGTTTTACACAGAGCAGTAATTCACTGTAACCAAATCTTTCATTCACCTTGCTGAAACGACCAATTGGTATTACCTCAACTGTTTAGGCCTTATAAAATGGCCAAATTAATGTATCTTTCAGCATCAAGTAACTGACCTGATCTAGAAAGTATGTTAGGAAAAAGTTAGGAGTGATGGGATGGAAAGATAATATACTCACCGGCCCACCATACTGGCTGCTTCCTGAGGGATAAGATCCCTATTAAAAATAAAATGAGAATTTAAGAGCAGTTACTTTTATTTTTTTTTGTATGCAGAAATAAACAGAATGACTTTTAACAGGAGTTCTCTGTAACAATCTGAAAAGTATATTAATCTAAAAGATGTAGTGAAATACTTAATACCTCTAAGTTCCTTAACAGTTGAAAATACTAAATTGGGCAGTCACCTGCTAAGACTGTTCTGTTACATAAATAAATGGATCTAAAGTATCTTACAAGATAAAGATCTAAAGTATCTTTCAAGAAAAAAAAAATCTACTTTATTTGTGATTTTCTGCTACATCAGATGTGTTCAGAGAGCATCATGTGTATTATTGTAAAAATATGCCTATGATTCCAAATAGGTCATTTGGGAAAAAAATTGATTTGCAGCTGTTAAAAATCCTCTCCATGCTACAAGAGATTATCTTCTTTACAGAGTGATACTGAACTCAACTGCTTGCCAGTGGAGTGAAAAAAAAATATTTTTGTTAGTATAGCAGAGTGAAACATTGCAAACACAATAACAGTAATGAAAAACAAACTCCATCTTATTAGACAGCCATCCATTACAAATGTCAACTACTTGCACTAGTTGGATTTCTGAATCAGTTACAAATTATTAAGTCTAGAGATGGTACTCAGGGAGCTGATTACCAAGGAGTAAGAGACTTGAACTGCAGCTGAAGATGAGGACAGTAGTATTATTGGGTGCAACACACCAGAATTTATATTTTCAAAGCAATATATGTTGTTATGTTTTGTGCTAAATTTTTCCAAATATTTAATCTAAACACAATTAAAAAAAAAAAGACAACTCCAATATAATTGAAAAATAACATAGAAAATATATTTTGAACTGGTGTCATAGCAATGTGAAACAAACATAAAAATGGTTAATTAAAATTATCACTTGAGATAAGAGGCATTTTGAGGTAAAACAACTATTATTATGATCTGTGGAATTTCTTTAAATTTAAGTTTGTTTGTGCTACTCCCCAATAGTTAGTGAGAGATGGTCCCTGTTTTCAAATATTCATTAAGAGTGTGTCTGAAAAACTGCCAGTATATGCACTGCATCACATTTGTCATTTAATAAGTAGCAAGTAGAAAGAAGATCTTGAAAACAAAGAAAAGGTACTTACCTGTCCACCATACTGATTGCTTCCAGAATATGATGAACCCTGTAAAAAGAACATGAAATTTTCATAAATAGTTTTCTAAATAGCCCCTGGCATAAAAAAAATCTTGGACCTAATATAAACAATACTCGTGACACTGATTAACTGGAAAAACTTTACACAGTTATTAATGCAGTGGCAAATGACTAGTTATCCACACATCGTGCTGGTGGTTTATGCAGTGAGATGAACCCTGTGAATGATGCTTCAGTAATTTTTCGAGGTAAGAAAGCTCCTATAACTACAAAGTAAGATCTTGGCTCTAGTTCATAGAAAGGTATAACTGAAATGTCAAGAGTGACTCAATAAGAGCCCCCCTCTGGAATTATTGTCCCCATCTCTGTGACTAAAGTGAACTCAATATTTGATGGATTCTGGGCAAATGTGGCAACTGAGCCATGTTTATTCCCAAGGAATAGTTCCTGAGGAACTAATCTGTGTAAATGTTAAAGACAAACTGCTTACCTGTCCACCAGGGTAATTGGCTCCTCCGAAAGAGCCCTGTGTTCAACAGAAATAGAAATGTTTACTCTGTATTAAATTCAATGCCACATAGAGGAGAAATAAAAGAACATATCAACCAATTGCAGTAATCAAGTAATTTACACTGATTACTACTATACTTTTGATTAAACAAGTAAAGGATTTAGTTTTGATTCATCCTGATTTATATGTCAAATAGTATATGTTTATATATATAATGTGCATGTAGGAGATAATAATTATTATAAAATAATATTCCTATTTATAGAAATTCTAATTTTTAGATTATTTGCATCATTTTTGATTCTCGGAATGGGTGTCATAAGCTGTATACTTGGGCATGTGGTTTTGTTTGATTATGTAATCAGAGAAAGAGAAGTAGTCATCTAAGCAATTCTGACTATACTGAGAACCATCTCTTGGAAGGCCACAGAACCATCTCTTGGAAGTCAATTAGCTTGATCTCAGCAAAACAGTGGAGTGGGGTTTTTTAGATGTTTGGGGGGGACATTTGCTTGTTTGTTTTTTAAGTATTTACAAAAGTATAAGGAATATACTAATTAGACAGAAAAAATGGAAATATCTAACTTTTTAAATGTGTTGCTCTACTCCAATCTGAAAGCATCTGGGGACATGATTTTAGATCTGAGTTTCACTAGTTGAATCATGCTGTTAATAACCATCATAAGAGCAGCACTGTTACAGACACATGTCCAAAACCCAATGAGATATTTGGGAAACAGCTTCTTAGAAAAGTCCCAGGCCTCTCTCACAAACTGAGTAGGTACTTTTGAATACAGTACTACAGTTGCAAGTCACTTAATGTTTTTGTCTTTAACAGGTTCAAAACTGTTCATTTTAGCATGATATGAAGAAAACTTCCATCATACATAGAATTTAACAGACAGAATTATTTCAAGAAATGTAGCTCCTTGGGAATTTTCCGGTATGTGTACATACTATGAAAAATATATAAAGACAAAGAATACTTACTGGACCTCCACCGGGGCACACACACCCACCCTGTACAAAACACAACCAAACTTACTTTCCTGGGTCTATGATTGGAATAGGCCTCTGAATTCGTGAATCAAACTCACATTCTGCTAACTGTAAGCAAATGGACTATGAAATCCTGCTCACAGACTCCCCAGGCTCCATCTAAAAAGTAGTTTCTTTCTCCCTCCATTGCCTTTTCAGGCTAGCTGTGCACTTATTCATCAATTTTTTAAATAGTATTTTCTAATTTCTCATTTAAAATTTACAGTAAAAACCTACTCTCTAAAATGAAGAGTAGTAGATTTTTTCCCCTGAGGAGATCACAGCACCTAGAATTTCCCCAGGGAAGTGGTCACAGCACCAAGCCTGCCAGAGTTAAAGAAACATTTGGACAATGCCCTCAGGCACATGATGTGACTCTTGGGGTGTTCTTTGCAGGGCCAGGAGTTGGACTCGGTGGTTCTGATGGGTCCCTTCCAATTCAGCATATCCTGTGATTCTGTGAATACATACAGTACTCTTTCATACTACAGATGTTACAGGAAACACTAAAGGTGACTTCCAGTTGAGGTTTATTAGGTAATTTCTACTCTGATGAAACCAAGTAAGAGGTGGCCAGGGGTTTCCTATTCAGTGTTTCACTTTCCGCATTCAATCTGGACAAAATGTGTAAAGGGAAACAGTTCTCGTGAAGCAAAGCTACACAGAGCAGTTTGTGAGTGCCTAACACTAGCAGAACTGAACAGTGCCAAGAAAGAAGAACATACCTGTCCACCAGACTGTCTGACTCCTGAAGAAAAACCCTGGAAAAAATGAGTAACTAATTATTTCTCTGTTACTGAGCAACCTTCTCACTTGTTCTCTGCAGTCCTCAGTCTTTGAAATTGCTTCTGTTTAAACGTAACAACAAAAAATGGGCTTCTCGAACCATGATCTGTTAAAGAAGCATTTCCATGTAGTCACACAGGCCCCTCTATCATTTGCTCATATCATGATCTGACAAACCAGTCACACCCATACTTAGCAAGCCTCACTCTACCTGTGTACTCTAGCTGTGTACCCAAACTGCAGATACTATGAGAGTTAGAAGTTTTACCTGTCCACTGTACTGGCTGCTTCCTGAAGAAGCCATACCCTAAAGAAATGGGAAAGCATTTATATATGTTGCCTATTATTTAACTTATGACCTGTCACAGAAAAACATATTTTTATTTGTCTTCCATGAACTTAGGTGTCACAGGAATGCAAACACTTATTTATAACCATACTGAAAGCCACTGGCCTTTACAGTGGCTGCTATTTAGACACAACAGTGAAGTTTGAATCAAAGTCAGCTTCAGGCAGGTGTGAGTAGTGCTGCTGCCCTGGGCTGACACTTATGACCGTGGGCTGACACAACAGAAAGTCATATATTCATCTATTCTGCCTAAACACTGTTTTGCTGTAAGCTACCCCTTTACAAAGTACTGTTATTTTTCACAAAAAAATGGAAAGATGAACAATGGAAAAAACAATTCATAAATAGAAAAACAGTTCTCACCTGTCCTCCATAATGGCTGCCACCTGGGAAATATGGACCCTGAAGCAAAGGTGCCAATTATTTCTCAGATCAAAAAGCTTCTTTAAGAGCTTTTTAAAGAAAGACTATTTCCTTTCTCTGTTGCACAATGAAAAATTACAGGAAGATAGACATTCAACCTATTGCTTTATGTGTTCTATGCAAATTAGAGAGTGTCCTTAACATATGAATCTTCCATAATATTGATCATGAGCTATTAGGATACATATGTATTTTTGTGAGACTATACTTGGACTGAAAATCTTTCTCATCTAATCCCCCGTCCAATAAATCTGACAATAAATGTTTTCTGAGTCCAAGGATGAGTTTGTTGGGGATGTCACTCCATATTTGATGCTGCTCTCCGCAGCACTAAGAAGCCTATCCATCATCTTTCATTTCACGAGGGCGTGGAACACCTCTCTTAGCAACTCCTGCTCTTCTGCCCTGTTCCTCTTCTGAGACATACTGCTTCTCTGACATAACTCTGATATTGCATTTTTCTGAAGGAACTGAGGTAGAGGAGGAATGAAATCTCCTTTCAGCCACTCCTTACTCTTAGAGCTAAGGAACCTTGACAGCAGCAGGGCAGGTTGGAGGGTAGAACAAGGCCAGAACTGCATTTACTGTGACACAACAGAAGCACCAGATCTACATAGTTTTTGTACTGTTTCAGATACATCTTTAGATACCTGATCATCTACTATCAGATCAACAGAGTTTACTCAAAATGTTTTTCCAGTCAATATAAAAGTATCAAGTTTTGATGTAGGAACTGTGTGTTAGACCAAGAACTACACAGGAGGAGATTCTCACCTGTCCTCCATACTGGCTGCCTCCTGAAGAAGGTGAACCCTGAACAAAAAAAAAATTAAATTATTTCTGTCTGTCATTCTACTCTTTTGAACCATGCTCCACAGGAGGGAGAAATACCCAGTTTCTTTCACTGCAGAACTGAGTGGGTTGAACCACAAATGGGTAAGAATCATCTGCATTTACCATGATGCATGAGAAATTCCATCTTAAAAACTCTTCTGTGACTTTGTATCACATACATTTATAACCACTATATACCTAGCAAAAAATTAGATAAAACATTGGGGAAAAATCACCAAAATAAACCACAATCTCCTCAAAATGTTCTTCTACACAGAGACATTTATCAAATGTCTTTGATGAAGCAGTAAACACCACAAGGGAAGAATTCTCACCTGTCCACCATATTGGCTGCCTCCTGAGGATGGTGAACCCTGAAAATAAACGCAAAAGGAAACTGTGACTTTTTTACACCTATTTCACAGATTCATAGAATCATTTCCTGAGGCTTTAAAAATTCTGGTAAACTTCATGAAGTATGTATTTATTTCAGAAATACATGACCTTTAGTCCTGCAAATTTCAGGAGTCGAGTGAACCATGTATTTCACATTCTATTTTTTCTTAGTCATAAATAATGATCTTCATCTGAATTTGTTTTGTTTAATCACAGTGGCACCACAATATTACTGAGAAGATTTTAGACTAAATTAAAGCTAAAATAGACAGACAGGTAGACTGTGAATAAACTGCAGCTTTGCATAGGTCAAAACTACAAGAGCAGGGACTATTAAGTGCTTACTTGTCCACCATATTGGCTGTTTCCATAAGAAGATGGCCCCTGGAAAAATATTGAGAACTGGTTATTTTTGAATATCTGGTTCATGGAGATGAGCAGCAAAGAGATCTATATTTTATTTGTTTGTGTGCAATTTTTGTCTTCCTTGAATTCACAATATTACTACAGAATACAGACCACTGTCAATTTTCTTGAAATATTAAGATCTTCTACTTAATATGAGTCAAATACTTATAAAACAAATATATCATATAAAATATTAAAAGTAAGAGCTTACATGTCCTCCATACTGGCTAGTTCCTGAGGAATATGAACCCTGTAAGGAATACCAAATGAGTGAATTACCTGCAGTAGGATTTCCCTAAATCAAAACATGACTCTCCCAGGACAACAGGAGCAAGAGAGCAAGGTAAGAGTGAAGACAGGTGAGCAGGACTTTCATTATGCTTTAATGTTCAAGCCTTGCAAGGTAATTTGGACAAATACCTGAGTTCCTAAGCAAGGGTGGAAGGCAAAGATGTACTGCTTTGTTTGTGTGACTTGTTGGGAAAGTTAAAGTGGCATTGTTTCCAGTTCTTTTTCTGCTTATTTCTGGAAAATGGAATTTCTTTATTTGGAAAGCTGAGTCCTGGGCCAAAGCTAGCAGTAAAATTTTGGCTACCCAACAGGCCTCTGAAAACCAAACTTAGCAGATTTACTGAAAATTCATACAATAAGAAGTTTCTTTAAAGAGGGGAGGTTGGATTTGTTTTTCTTCATAATGGAATTAGGTCCACTAGTATTAAAAAATCCTACATTTTGACTAATTCTTTCCCCACACTTTTTTTTTTATTTTGTGGGCTTCATTATGCAAATGTCACAAAAACAAGGGCACTATTTGGTGAAAAAAACATTGCTTATATTTTCTAGGGCATATCAAACTTGATGAACTTCATTTACTGAGCTTTTGCCCTTTATACAGAGTTCCCATATAGAAACTGAATTTAATTGAGTGAATGAATAACCATCATTTTCAGAAGTGAAAAACTGGCTTTCCTTTTGGAATGGGTGCTTACTTGGCTGCTGTACTGGCTGCCTCCAGAAGAAGATGAGTCCTGGGAAAAAAAAAATAACAGAGCAACCAGTTATTTTTCTCTAAAAGAACTTTTTCAAAGCAAAACTTCTTGCAGGGTAGCAGTATATAAATTTATATTTTAAACCTTTTTGCTTGGGTTTTAAATCCATTCAAAATGTAAAATCGGGCCCTCCCTACTCTGTTAGTACATCTAAAATTTAGTGTGTAACTGTGTACCACAATGGCTGCCTCCAGAGTCCTTTCAGAAAGGAAATACTGGTTATTTCATATCAAAGGATATGAATGAATGACTGGCAGCTTGTTTGTTTCAGTTTAAAATCACCATACTGAAGAACTACATCCTTAAAAAAAGTTTTAATATCAATTCTTCCAGAGTACTACAGATCTTTAGAGTACTCTTCTTCCACAAGATCTGCTAAGCTGATAAACTGTTTTGTGTTTAGCACATAATGTGAAACATGTATCAGAAATGTGTCCTTCATCATGAATCTCAACTGTGTAAACCTGTAAATAAGATATTAAAGATGATGGTCTGAGGTAAACTGCTATATGTACTTGGGGGAGAACTAAGACCTACACTCAGTATGCAAAAGCTGCTCTCCTGTGGCGAAGTACTGGGTGTATCTATGCATTAAAGTACAGATCAGGAGTGTCCCTTTGAGACAAACGTCCCGATAGTTCCCACTCACTGTAGTTTGTTTTTCTGTCATCGGGTGGTCTCAGAGAGAATTAACTGGATGCTGTTCAGATTAGACTAAATTTTAAAGTGCTTTCTAGGGGTACACTTAATGCATTCAGGTAGTAAATGGACTTTTGGCCCGTGGAACCAGACCAGAGCAGACCATTCCTGAAATGTGTGTAGTGTGGCCATCAGTTCGTCAGCACTGTTGCAGTTTGCAGCACTTGATGTAAACACTCCACTATGTTCCCTCAATCTTTATGCACAGTTTTCAATTCCAAACTGCTGTCCAAAAATGGCTAAGTCAGTAAAAAACCAAAAAGAATCAGTCCCAGATGGAATTTTCAAAGGAAACAAATACCAACAGTAATATGAAGAATGTAGAACATAGGTAATTAAGAATATTTTCCTGACTGTAGATACATACACTTTCCTCCTTCCTACAAGGGAGCACAAGACCAGTCCTATTTATCATTTAATATTAAATTTTGTATGGTACATTTCCATAGCAGTGTCCAAGCCAGCTTTGTATCAGTCAGCAGTCTAGCACAACGTGGTACAATGCCATGGAGTTCTGTGCTAGATGCAAAAAGACCCAGATGTTTTTCTGCCCTTTGGTGCAGCACATACAGAGCTCCCATGACACACATTCTGACTTTCCAACACACAGTGAACAGAACTGGTCTTGGGAGTGCTGTAAACAGATCTCTCCTGCAAAAATGTTCTTAACCCTATAAGAAGGCGAGCAATGTTAGATGACTGATCTATGAATACTAACTTTTTTTGCAGTAAATGATCTAAAAGGAATACAATCATGTAAATCCATATCCTTGGGGGATATTTTTACAGAATTCCAAAGAAGCCAGTGGAACTGACTCCTGAAGTAAATATTTGTACTGTTATGTACCTGCATTTGTGACAAACATTTTTCATTGAAAGACTTCTCTTTACATGAAAACTGTTTAAAATGGAAAGAGAAGCTGAGTGTTGCATCAATGTCTGTGTATTTATGATTGAAACTAAGGTATATTATTTTCACAAATAATATAAAATTTTCTATTGGGTACTGACTCTTTTAACCTCTCCAGCCAGAGGAGACAAAGCAAACAGAGGGCACACATAAAAGCTGATGAAGACTGCTTACATTTGCAGAGGCATCACTTCTGACTAAGGTAGGGGATCCACCCTGTAAGTGGGCAAAAAAAAAGAAAAGAAAAAAAATTAGCCTTTGATCATAAACTGGAAATGAAACAAAATCTTAAAATGTTCTACAGCATTTCAAAGGAAAAATATCACAGTCTGAAATTAATTGCACTTAAATTTCACTTCCTTTTATCAATTTACCAAGATAACAAAGTCCTTTTTTGGCCTGGAAGACCATAAATCACAAAGTATCATATTGAATCTATCTATCATGTTGTTTAACCTGGAGAAAAGGAGGCTTGGGAGGACCTTATTGCTTTCTACAACTACCTGAAAGGAGGTTATAATGAGGTGGAGGGTGGTGCCTTCTTTTGAGCAATAGAACAAGAGGAAATGGCCGCAGGTTGGTCCAGGAGAGGCTTAGATTGGACATTAGGAAACAAATTCTTCACTGAAAGGATTATGGAGCACTGCAACAGGCTGCTCAGGGAAGGGGTTGAGTCACCACAGCTGGATATATTTAAAAGATGTGTACATATGCCACTTAGGGACGTGGCTTAGTGATGGCCTTGGCAGTACTGAGTTAATGGTTGGACTCGAGGCATTTTCCAACCTAAATGATTTGGTGGTTCTATAATGCTGGATTCTTCAGTTTGGCATAATGAGAAATAACTCCTACCATGTCAGAAACATCTAAGCCACCAAAGAAACAATTAATATAAAATTAAGAGTACATTCAAGTAAGTTAAAAATAAATAGGATTGCAGATAATTTTCCAGTTAAAATAGTTTAGAAAAAGAAAATGTATAATGAAAAAGTAGCACTTACAGAACTTCCCCCAGAACAATCACATGCACCCTGTAAAGAATGCAGAAAGTATTTAAGACATCAAGAGCACAGGACTGAAATGGACTCCAGGTACAACTCAAATTACTTCTACCATCCCAGGTGTGCAAACCATAAAGATACATTCTTAACTGCCCAACTTCTAGAAATGAGTAAATGATTTGGCACGCAACTACTTCTGCACTTACTGGTCTGATGGAGCAACAAAATGCTAATTTGGTTGTCTTCAAATTTTCTTATAATCAGTCTTTACCTTAAAAACCTTACTCACCAGAAGGATGTAAAGGAGTAAAAAATTCCGAGTAGTACTACAGAAAACAATTTTTTTTCCTAGAGAGCCCAGAGCACCTGGAGTACATGGAGTGCTATGTCCTGTTACAGATGATACAGAAAAGAGGTGATTTCTACTCTGAACTAACTGAGAGGTGGCAAAAGAAAATATGTTGCTGAGGCTTTGGGCAAAAACAACAGTGGTGAAGGAAAACAGTTCTGGTGAAGGAAAGATATGAAAAGATAACTGTGAGTGCCTGACACTAACACAACTGAAGACTGTGGAGCAAGAAAATCATACCTGTCCACCAGACTGGCTGCCTCCTGAAGAAGATGAACCCTGTAAATGTTATATTCTCATTTAAAAAATTTTCTTTAAATTTTGACATGTGCACTTGATTACGATGTATTGTCTTTTACTCTTTTAACTATGTTTGAAAAGGTCTATCTGGTTAAGAACCAAATTTTATCTATGGAAAGTTTAATGAGGATAAAACAAACCACACAATAGTCTGGAAACTTAGGTACTACTAATCTGGTAATACTTTCTGGAAATACATACACTGAGGGGAAAAAACCCTCACAACAACAAAAATGAAGGAAAATTTCCCACCTGCCCACCATACTGGCTGTTTCCAGATGATGATGAGTCCTGAAAAAAATTAACATTACTTACTTTTTATTTGAAAATTAAAATTTAGAGTAAATACTTACTACTTTATTTTTTCCTGATGTTAGAACATCAGTTAAGACAGGAATTGTATTTTGACCCCACCTGGACTTTTACATAGACATATGTAATGAAGAATGAATCCACCTTGGCCACAAATAAAAAATTGCTGTAATAAAATATGAGGCCTCATACTTTTGTATAACAGATACTTCAGGATGAAACACAAAGATTTAGTATTTACCTGTCCGCTCGAGTAGCCACCACCTTGAGAAGACGATCCCTATAAAAAGTAGACGCAATTTATTTTTGTTTAAAATGGCTTCTGGAAATCAAGACTGATGTTGAAGACATATAATTATTAATTTTTTTTCCCAAACAGTTTGCCATTTGATTTCACAAGATATGATGCCAGATGTCATGAGAAATTCTAGGAAATAAATGGCTTGGTACAGCTTACTCATTGGGATAATTTTTAAATAGTACAGCCATTTTGGAAGGGAACTGCAAATAATGAATAAAATAGATGCTTACATGTCCACCTGACTGGCTGCCTCCTGGGGAATAAAAATCCTGGAAAAATGTATTGAAATTGCATGAAAAAAACAAAACCCAAAATCTGGAAAGGTCAAGGTGGAAAGTAAACATTCCTTGCTTCTCCACTTTCCTTAATTTTCTCTTATGGATTGTTCAAGAACAAAAATTAAAATCTGTCTTTCTGTATAAAATATCACATGCCCCTTTATGACTATTGATAATTCCTCTTTTGGTGAAGATATTCTTTGGGATATCTCCAATAAAATAATTTCTCAGTCTGTGTTATTTAATCCTCATTAGAATAAATACAATGGGTGCCATGTAAAAATGGCAGAAAAATGGAAGCCCTCGTACAGCACAACAAAGCAAAGGGTTGCACTTGGAATAAATGCTGCAAAAATCATGATATTGAAGCCATTTGAAGTCAAGCAATGATTTATAAAGCACAGAACCTGAACAAGTAAATTGTAGTATCACGTTTGTTATGTGAGTTTGATATTCAAGAGCACTCTTCAGTATTGGTTGGGATTCCTAGCAGTGCTTTGACTGTTTAGCAATATCCTCATTCCCTCTGTGCTTGAAGATTTTCTATCCAACACTGGAAGCTTCCACACCAGTTTCCACACAGGATTTAGGTGGCTGGCAGTTGCCAACCCCTGGGGCAGACACCCTGGCAATACATAAGGAAGGAGTGCTTACCCGTTCACTCTGGCGGTTACCAGATGGCGAGGAGGAATCCTAAAAAACATTAGAATCAAGTTATTGCAATGGCAAATATTACTATTTTTTCCTGAGCAAGGGTGGAAGGATAATTCCTCTACTGCTTGTTGGGAAGGTTGAAGATGTAGGCTGTAGGATAAACAGCCTACACATTCTTTCTCTGCTCATTTCTGGTGAATGGCATTTCTTTATTTTGAAAGGTGAATTCTGACATAGTGAAATAAAAGAATAAGATCACATCTCAATCTATTTTATTTCATCCAGAATGTTACAGATCAAAGCATCAGCATTCTAAAAGCTGTCTTGGTTCTTGTAAGACCTCCGTGGTACACACCAATGTTGTTATATCTTACTTTGTTTCAGAGGGTTTTTTGGACCCTCTGTAGTAATATTTTAGCTTTCTTGAATATCAATAAGAAGATTTTGGTACAGAAACTACATTGAAACTAACTAACACTATACCTGTGGCTGAAGAGCACAGCTGAATTTATAATTACTTGCACAGAACAATTTCCTACTAAGGAGGAACAGACTTACTGAAAATCCATTTAAAGTATGATCAATTACTTAAGGCTGAGACATTAAACTTGGAGAGTTTTATAAACAGCTTCAGCAGAATTAATAGGAAATATACTTTAGTCAGGAGAAAAGGCATCTTCTTAAACAGAAAAGCAGGCAGTTTCCACCACACTACACAAAACCAGACCATTCCTATGCAATATATAGATGAAGGAACTTGAATCTTAAATGTCTGGCATTGGAAAAACACAAATCAAGTGTACTGCGAATTGGGATGGAAGGAGGGAGAAGAATCCTATAATAATATTGCATTTTGGTGAAACTCCTGAAATAAAGAGTTTCCTTTGTAATTGCTGCTTCTAATAACCAATTAAAAATGTATGATTGTTACAAGGCAGAACTGTTATAACTGCAACTTTAATTTGCAAAGCCCTTATCATAGCACAATAGTATGACATAACTTAAACCTACATTTTCCTTTCTCTATAGAAAAAATATAATTTCAAAGAAATTACTGTAGAAAATGGTGAACAGGAGATGATTAGAATGTAACGTGAAGGAGTTGTTGGAGATAAGATTAGGAGATAAAGGTTCATGTAAACACCTAGATACCTTAAAAGATAATGAATTAAGATATTATATAGTCAAGAAGAAATACTTACACCCTCATCAGTTTCACTGGCTCCCATGGCAGGCGAATCCTATAAAATAATGAAAAAAAAATTTGTTTTCGTATAAAAAGGACTCTCACATGTGGAAAACATAAAATAAAAGAATAAAAATAACAAACCATTTAGAATCTTCAATTTTACCTAAACCAATGAATGTGCAAGAAAATTAAAAATATGTAACTTCATCCGTTGCTTAAGCAGAAGAGGCTTGGAAAAAACCTGCCTTCTTATAAGGAAAAATTTTAGATAAAGTTCATTTGCAAAGTTAATCATTCTATATATTCAAAAACCCCATTATCTATACTTTCAACAGCTTGTGCATAAGTAAAGTATGTAAAGTAAATGCATAAAATATTTTCCTTTTGAATGAGCTAATGCATAAACCATAAAGTAGTTAAAGCATTGAATAGTCATAGGGCACAGTTAGCAGGGTTCCCTCCATTTGAGTAGTAAAAGGGTAAATTAAAGAGAACCAAAAGATAAAATGGCATTTCTGTGGTCGTGGTCACTTAAAAATACTTGAAACGTAGAACCCAGTGTGCATAAGAACAAACACAGCAAGCTTAAGCTTTTGGTATAGGAGACAAATAACAATTACCTGGCCATAAGACTCGGCACCACTATATGCAGAAGATCCACCCTGTTCAGAAAACACACAGTTCTCATATTGGGAACAGAATAATTCTCATATTGAGAAAAGACTTTTTTTTGACACTAAGTGTAGGGATCTCCTTCTGGGAAGATTTAAAAAGTATGATTATTTACCTAGTTACAAGAATGGCTCTTGAGCAACTCATAGTTATGCCCCTGTAAAACACTAACATGTTTTTTAACTCAAATTCTAATTCCACTTTTGAAGAGACCTTCATCTTCTAGGTAATTCAAAGCTGTTGATGAGAACAAGCCTTAAAGGTTGGAGGCACCTCACTTTTTACTCCCTTATAAACGTTTAACTAAGTAGCCTGGAAGTATCTAAAAATTCACTCACTCCTTAAAGAAAAAGCCCACTTTAATTAAAATATAGCAAGAGCCAAAATACAGATTATAGCTGCATATTTGACCCAGGGTGTTTGCCTTCAGCATGCTGTATACAAAGAGAAAAAAAGAGTATTTACCTGACCATAGGATTCACTGCTACCATCATAAACAGATGACTCTCCCTGAAAAGAGAACAAAAAAAGTTGATTAATTTGGTTGCCTCAAGAAAGTTCTGTCTTTCAAATACAGAATAAGAATGATAATAAAAGAACTCTGTTATATCTACAAACAAGAAAGAACACCTACTTGTCCATAGGATCCACCAGGATAGAAGGAAGGCCCTCCCTGCACACAAAACATAGAAATTTACTGGTTTGCAGTTGAATTGTTCTCTCAAGGAATTCTTTCACACTGCTCTTAAGGAATACTTTTACACTGTTCCCATGAAGACACAGTGACTCGAATATTTACCTGGTTACCAGAATAAGAACTGGAGGAACCTGGGCCACCCTAGAAGAAAAACACAAACTAGTTATTTTCTTGCAGGCAAGAGTTTAAATACCTGCATATCTAGTTCTTTCTTAATAGTCTTTCTCCCAATTTTGAGCTTATTTCTATGTAACTGAATAAAATTCAAGACCATTACTGGTAAACTAGAAGAAATCTCCTGGTGGCAACTTTCTTAGCTTGCTGAAATTTATATTCTGCAAGGAAGCTGCAGGTTCCATTCTGTACTGTTCTCTGTCAAGCTTCACCCCTCTAGGTTACATCAGGGTTAATTTAAGTTTTCTGCTCTGAGGGGCAGCAGTCAGGCCTCTAATTATGGCAAGTCATAGCACCCACAATACTGGGAGTGGTGGAAGCAGGAGGATGGGAGCCTGTGCTATCCTGGTGAGGGAGGAAGAACTACTACCTGTCCATAGGATCCTCCAGGATAGAAGAAAGGCCCTCCCTGTGCAGAAGACAGAATGGGTTACTGGTTTGTATTTGGCTAATGCTTCAAGGGAAGGTTTTGGATGGAGCTTCTGAATAGGGCATTTTATCTGAATGTTTACCTGGTTACCAGAATATGTGCTGTGTGGATAAGCTGGGGCTCCCTGAAATGAAAACACAGACTAGCTATTTTCTTACAAACAGGATGGTGTAAATACCAATGTACCCAGCTCTCACTCTAGGGCAATACTGTTAAACCAGAAGGGACTTTTTATCTCAAATTTTCTTATTTGGATGAAAGATCTTTCCATGAAAGTTGTAAATACAATTTAATCTTTTCCTCTGACAGACTTCATGTTGTGAGTTTCGAACAGTTGATGCAATTCTTGGGTGTTATATTTCACAACAGCCACTATATTGAGAATAGAAGAATGAAGATAAAAAAACTCTGTTATCTCTACAAACAAGAAAGAACACCTACTTGTCCATAGGATCCACCAGGATAGAAGGAAGGCCCTCCCTGCACACAAAACATAGAAATTTACTGGTTTGCAGTTGAATTGTTCTCTCAAGGAATTCTTTCACACTGCTCTTAAGGAATACTTTTACACTGTTCCTGTGAAGACACAGTGACTCGAATATTTACCTGGTTACCAGAATAAGAACTGGAGGAACCTGGGCCACCCTAGAAGAAAAACAAAAACCAGTTATTTTCTTGCAGGCAAGAGTTTAAATACCTGCATATCTAGTTCTTTCTTAATAGTCTTTCTCCCAATTTTGAGCTTATTTCTATGTAACTGAATAAAATTCAAGACCATTACTGGTAAACTAGAAGAAATCTCCTGGTGGCAACTTTCTTAGCTTGCTGAAATTTATATTCTGCAAGGAAGCTGCAGGTTCCATTCTGTACTGTTCTCTGTCAAGCTTCACCCCTCTAGGTTACATCAGGGTTAATTTAAGTTTTCTGCTCTGAGGGGCAGCAGTCAGGCCTCTAATTATGGCAAGTCATAGCACCCACAATACTGGGAGTGGTGGAAGCAGGAGGATGGGAGCCTGTTCTATCCTGGTGAGGGAGGAAGAACTACTACCTGTCCATAGGATCCTCCAGGATAGAAGAAAGGCCCTCCCTGTGCAGAAGACAGAATGGGTTACTGGTTTGTATTTGGCTAATGCTTCAAGGGAAGGTTTTGGATGGAGCTTCTGAATAGGGCATTTTATCTGAATGTTTACCTGGTTACCAGAATATGTGCTGTGTGGATAAGCTGGGGCTCCCTGAAATGAAAACACAGACTAGCTATTTTCTTGCAAGCAGACATTTACATACATGAGTCCATTCTGAATCTCTGATCTTTTATATAAAGCTTGTGAAGACAGCATTACAACATGCATTAAAAGAGAATGCCGAGGCTTTTTTTGTTAGAGGTCAGGAAAACCTTAGCAGGTTCTGATTTTTTCTCTTCAGATTAAAAAGTCTGAAAGTAGCAATTTTTAATTTTACTCTTTCCAATCACAGAATCCTACGTCATACCTTGCAGACTCTGTTGTTATAGATGATCATGATCTTGATGGTCATTTTATAAATTGCCAGAACACTGAACTTCCAAAGCGTAAATAGTGTTTAGGAAAGCAGATTTTTCAGCTCACCACTTAAAAGAGAAGACTATTTACCAGTCCATAGCATCCACTATTACTGTCACATCCCCTTCATGTACAAAACAGGGAAAGTATTCTATGGTTAGACTGCCTCCTCAGTGACTAAGTAGTCTAAGGGCTTGCCTTCAGATGAAACTTGGAGAAAAAGCAGAATAATTGCAGTGTGAGACATTTGGGGATCCACATAAGGAAAGCCATTTTTCTTGAAACCAGATCCTTTAAATATGTATAGCTTTGACTCTTACTTTATAATATTTTCCAGATTTGAAGAGACCATTGTGTAGCTCACAGCTTTTAAATTTAAAAGAAAACTTTTTGCAGGAATTTTCCTCCTGTGCTGAAGAATCTTCAAGAAAGTAGGTAACTCTCTCTTTTATGTAAGATTTATGAATGATGGTCTATTTGTACATATACATCTACCTATAGCTTGATTTTTTATTCAGAAGTATGAACCTACCTCTCATTGCAAATCTGTTTACATGCTAATCTAAGGCATTGTAGCTGCCACAGCCCTGGACAGAAAATGAAGACAGCTCTGTTTTTTAATTCAGTCTATTCCTTGCAAAGACCGCTGGATTTTATTGTTGGCTGAAGATCAAGTCTATTGCTACCCAGTTTATCATAAATTAATTTCATCAGCTGATAAAATTGCAAACTGGAAAACAAGTCTCTTGTGAATAGAAGTAGACAGATCTGCACTGAGAACTGATTTTGTACTGTACCCAATTCCAATGTCTTCTTTTCTGCATGTTGAAAAATTTTTTGATAGCAACTAAATACATACACTCTCCTCTCCCCAGCCAAGATGTGGTGGATTCTTGCTAAGAACTTAATCTTTTTTTGCAACAATTAAAACACATAAAGAAAAGGGCTCATTAGAATGAAAACTTGCATAAAGATGTCCACCTTTTGCCTTGTAGATGATTTGTTGGTATAGATTTACAATCACATGACAAATAAAGGTTTTTCCTCAATTCAATTTCAATATTAGTTATTTTAATAGTTTATCTTTTAAAGCATACAGGTCATGATTACTGCTCAGCCTCAATTAGGTGAAAGAGGTGATATTTTACCTTACCAAAATTACTGTTCTTTATTATAATTTAATGAAGTCAAGTCCAGAAAGCAGTTATTTATTAGTTTGTTCAAATAGCATGGGGGGGGGTAATAGAATAATCCACAAAATTATTCGTGTTGAAATTGAAAACTAAAAAAAATTCAAATGGTTTTATGTAAATACAGCTTCATTAAAAGGTTCAAAATAAGTATTCTTGTAGAAGAAAGGTAACTTTAAAATCCAAGTTCATCTGGCGTTGCCAGCTGAATCCAGAAGCCTGGTAAAACTAGTCTATAATGTCCAGGTAAACACATTCCTTGGCCTTTTTCCCAGCACAGAGGAATTGCCTAGGAGAAAAGTTTATCCAGTGCAACTGATGATGAAATTCTATTTATGGGAAATAACAGTTTAAATGTTGATTTAAGAAATTAAATTTTGAAACATTTACAGATTTTGATGTTTTAGCCACAATATTTTATTGCACCAGTTCGAAAGACAAGGAAACTAACCTGGATGCAATTAAATTCTGTGGTTACTATGAAAGATAATGACTGTTTTTTGAAAGCAATGAATAATTAGCACATAACAGTCAAGTGACAGAGCATCTGGATCACCAAGCAGAAAGCTACAGAAAGTTAGTGGCTGAATAGTAATTATGCTCAAGTAAAGTGGAAATCATTTTTCTGTTTCATTGTATGTAGTTCTACCCATACTGAGGAAATAAACATAAATGTTTAGTGATTACCAAGTGTTCATATTTACTAGGCGAGCAATTCGAGATACTCCATTATGTAGATCAAAGTATAAACTCAGAAAATAATTACCTGTCTGTGACCACTGCTTCCATCAGGACAAATGCAACCACCCTATAAATTTTTAAAAAAGGAAACAATTACTGCTTTGTGGAAGTTTAAAATAAAATCTTATTTCAGATGTGAAACTGTTTAGGGGAAGAAAGACTGTGGGATTACAGAGGAGCTGTGACCTTTCCTACATCTTTGAACAAATGAGGGGACTGCACAGCTCTGAATAGTTAACATTTGCTTTGGAAGCTGGACTGACAGTACATCTCTTGGGGCTATGTCTCAAGGACAGATGCTCAGTAAGACAGAACTATCAAGGTAGTCAAGAGTGCAGAGAATCACGATTGTGCTCTCACCAATAAAACATACATGGAATTGAAACAGGGTTAAATAGCGACTTCAGAGAGCCATTTCTGATAAATTTAGTCTGAACAGAGTCACTTTATTTGCATTTATGTAATGCTATTTTACGCATAACATGACCAATCCTCCATGCAAAACTACTTCACCTAAACTCTGACTCCTGAATCTAATTAGTTTAATTACCAAGACAAGACTAGTTAAAAATAAAAAAATCCTGACCTGATTACTTGATCCACCACTGGTTGCAATAAATGATCCACCCTTTAAAGAAAATAATTACAGTTTATCAAAGCATTTTATCAGAATGTGAAGTATAAAATGATGTAGTGAGAAGTAAGGTGACAAACTCTTTCTACTACTTTCCTGCATGAACGAGCACTATCTGTTGAACCATTTTGAAAACATAGATTTGGATGAAATCTAGTTAGTGACTTGATATCATACACAGGGAATGGGTATCAGGAAAACTAATTCAGAAAACTGTTATTTTCTGGAGCTTAGAAATCTGACTGTACTATTGAATTAGACTGCAAACTCTTGAGACAGAGGCCTATGCTAGTGTTAAATCTACATAATGTGGGATGTAGCAGGGTTCAGGATCTCTGGGAAGCTGATGCTTTAATAAAAAAAGAATCAAGTGCCATTCTGGGTCAGTTAAATTGCACTAAATTCTCTAAGATATACACTGCTCCAACAGTACATGATCCTACAGAATATGAAAGTTGGTTCTACTTTTGTAACAGAAGTACATAACCCCTAAGATGTACCTACTTACCACATTTAAAATGAAATAATTATCTATCTGGCCATTGCCATCAGTAGAGCAGGACTGTTTCTAAAAAAAAGATTCTAAAACTATTTTTTTGGTGTTTTGCAAATGACTTTTACA
This sequence comes from Pachyramphus minor, assembly GCA_013397135.1. Classification (NCBI taxonomy): domain Eukaryota; kingdom Metazoa; phylum Chordata; class Aves; order Passeriformes; family Tyrannidae; genus Pachyramphus; species Pachyramphus minor. The sequence continues at coordinate 1,999,651 of VYXB01007291.1, read as the reverse complement.
AAATGTTACGTCAAGAAACACCTGTGCTGCTTACCTGCTTAATGGAGAGCAGGAACAGAATAGACTCTGTGTTCTGGGCCCATTATCGCTATTTACAACTGTGCAAAATTATAACGTTATAGGGAAAAAACTGCCAAATCAAAATAGCATCCTTCAGCAGAGAAAAATTAGTGGAACCTAACTTTCAGAATGAATTATAATTTATCAGAAAGCTCCTTGCAATTATATCATGCACCTGACACTATGTTATTACCTGGACGTCAGGGTGGCTGCTGTTTGAAGGAGAAGATGCATTCTGTAAAGAAATAAAAAAGGATACATTTTTCAGCAAGGGCAATATAGTGATCTTGGGAGAGAACTACCTAACCTTGAACAGAATTTTCTCTTGTGGGAACTAGATCCTTCTTTTTTTAGGTAATACAGCAAGGAGCTATACCACCAGCAGTAGTTCAGAAAAGGTGATAAGGACAGTTTACCTGTACATCATAGGCTCTTCTGCTTAAAGCATGTGAGGTATCCTGGAAAAAACAGGAACATTTTCTATTAGGAGATAAAAACTCTCTGATTAACAATAGGCCTTCTTTTTCTCCCCCTCTATTTATTTATAACAGCTCCACACCCTTTATTACATACATTGAGTAGAAATGGCTTATTATAAAATAAAAGGTTATTTGCACGTAATTTTTATAGGCTACTGCTGAGTCTGAATTGAAGCTGTACAATACCTGTATCCCCTCCACAACCTGCTGAGCACAGTAAATTACCAAATATTATTCTTTCTTACTTCATTATTCTATCTTTCTTTAGCTAAAATTTTAGCTGTCCTTTGTTTGTACGGTACTCATTTAATTTTAACTTTAGCTTGGCCCAACTCTGTGTGCTTAATCAAGAGCAGGAATTTAAGCTGCCCTCTACTTCAACGTGTGATTTGCATGTCTTTTTTTCATATATATATATATATATATATATATATTTCCTTTAAAGAAACTTGTGCAAAGAGCAAATAGCCAAGTAATTTTATTTTAATTTTTCCTTATGTAGAAGAATATTAATTAGGACAACATATTTACAGAAAAAATAGGCATAATTAGGACAAATTAGGCATAGTTAGGGCTAAAATCCTATTAGCAGTCAAAAAAAAAAAAAAAAGAAAAAAGTTACTTACTCGGGCAACAAGAACTTTCTTCTTTGCACAACCAGAACTCTGTAAAGGAGCCAAAAGACTGTTACTACTTTATAAGTGGAGTTACCTGCACTAAACATTTTAGCAAAAATCTACTACTTGGCAAGTTCACATATTTTGGAAAAGGAAAAGGCCTGAAGATTTTTAATATCATTAAGGGTCTTTAAAAGCATAATCTTTGTCTGTTTTCCCTTTATCTCTGTTAGGTCACAAGTTCCTGCCTAAGGGAGTCTCCCTCAGCTAAACCATTGTGGTTTAGAGAACAATCTGTATAATTATTTTTTTATGGTTAAGATTTTTTTTTGTTTGGTGGGGGTTTTTTAGTGTTTTGTTTGTTTGTTTGTTTGTTTGTTTTGTTTTTTGTTTTGTTTTGGTTTGTTGTTTTTGTTTGTTTGTTTGTTTGTTTTTTGGGTTTTTTTTAGAATTCCCTATCCTTTGCTATAACCAAGGGAATACTAGCATCTTTTGTGAACCAGCCCCTAAACAGGTCTTACTGCTGAAGGATTTTTTTTTTTCCAGAACTTTTTGCATTCAAGGTAAATACAAGCCATAACAAAGGATGTTTTCAGAAGACCTCCTTACTTGCTAGAATACATGTTTGGTGTAGCACTAAAGTAGTAGACAGGAGAAATAGGGAAAACAATGAAGCAGTCTAGTGTATGGCTGACAACTGAAGAAAAATCAAGTAGCTGATGAGAGGAGGTTACTCTAGATGGCAGTACAACAAAAGGAGGATGTGACAGATGAAAAAAGCTTGTCTATGAACAGAAAGAAGTAGGGAAAAATGTAATTTATTTACACAACAATATATTTGCTTGGTCACAATCTATCCACGTTGATCACAGTTTCTGTTTGTAGGACAGATGGAAAGTCTTGATAGAGAGAGTATTACTGGGGATGAATGTTACTGTATAACAACATCATAAAAGTGAGTTTAGATTTGAACAAGTGAAAAAAGCTTGAGGGAGCTATATGCCTCATGTACACAGGTGGTTAATTCCCAAAAAACTATCCAGTCAAAGTGCATATACTATGAAGAAAATGTATCGGTATATATTTCGTACTGAGCAGTTTTTAATAATCGTGCGACAGCCTTGAGTACAGAGAAATAATTAACTTTTTGAAGGGTACTATAAAACAGTCATACACTACAGTTAGAGGTCCATGGGTCTAATGTGGACATGCTCAGTTACTAACACTGTCATTAATCATAAGAACTTGAATACTACAGAAGAAACAAAGTACTTACCTGACTCTTGGCACTGTAAGTAGTGTCATTCTGGAAAAGAATAAATTATCCCTTTTAAAATAATTATTTAAATACAGTAAGCTTAAGAAAAATAATTTTTTCTGTTACTGCATATGGACATATTCCACTTGTTGCTCACATGCTCCACAGCCTTGTCTAAATTAGTTGGGAATCCTACAATTACAATACGAAAAACGTTTTAACAGCAACTTTAGATTGGTAGAAATGCAACATGTAGAGCAGTGGAATATCCATCACTATTTCATTCATGTATGTATTTAAATATTTTCTTCTAGAATTTTTTTTTTTAATTACTGTTAAATATATCCTTAGCTTTTGGGGAAATCTTCTGTTACTACAAAACCATTGAAATATTTTTATCCATATTTCACTTTATCAAGCTAAATGCATTTAAAAGCACAAACTGTATCTGTAAACACATATGACAACTTTCAGCAAGAAAAATGCAGTTGCTGAAACAGCTATTAGTGTGGGAACTCAGCATTCTTTCTGGATTATTCTGCTCAAAAGACTGCATCTAGCAGTGCAATATTTTCTCATCTACACAAAAAATGTTGTGATGAAAATATATTAGAGAAAGCACACTCACATCATCACAAGCATTGGGATTATCATCTGAGGAATATTGTGAATCCTAGAAAAACAGCAGATACCAGTTATTTCCTCACAAAATGGATTACTAAAAATACACTTTGGTACTGTGCTCTGCAAGACAGAAGAGATGCTCATGCAAAGGAAAAGCTCAGTTAAGTTAAATTAAGAGTTTTATAAGAAAAAAAAAAAGAGCCAAATCCATAGCTGCCAATAGTGGCTTACAGGGAATGTTCCAATCTTCAGTAAAGAAAAAAACACCCAAACCCAATCCAAAATACAAAGAGCAGAGAAACAATTATGTTTTATTACATCTTTGAGAAAGATAATGAAGAGACTACAAATAATATGTAACTAGGAGAAAGAAAGAACTACTTACCTGATTATCATAATAGGTGTCTGAGGAGGATGATCCACCCTTTAAAACAAGCCAACCAACCAAAATCAGGATGTAGAAACCTGATTTTGAGCAAAGTAACGAAAACTTATATGAAGTGCTGTCTAAGTAGAGAAATAGAATATTACTTACTTGGCCACCACCATAATTTTGTGAGTAGGATCCATCCTACAAAAAAAATAAAAACCCTACTTCAGAAAAAACTGATTTTTTTCAGGGACTGTAGAGTTGGAATAAACAATTGCTTAGGATTCCTTTGAACAAATACAACTTCTAAGATATCTGGATAACTTATCAAATATGATATAAATTCTTACCAGCAGAAAATCAAGGTTTGCATACCTGGTTGCTACCATAATTTTGTGAGGATGATGATCCAACCTGTTAAGAAACAACAACAACAATTAATTAGAATTAATGTTACAATATTACAGATTGGATATTGATCAACCATCATGGAAGTAAAAGCTCATAAAACCCCAGTGGGAGGCAATGATAATCTAGTACTTACTTGGCTACCACCATAGTTTTGTGAGTATGATCCACCCTGTAAAAACAAAACAGCAACAGTTAAAATGCTGGAGAGCTTAATTTTAACAGAATGCACAGAGCTATCTTAGGTAGCCAAGGTCTTTCTATATGAGTGGAATTTCAGGGCTGATAAAAAGTATGTGTGCAGGGAATGAGTTACAGGCTGGAGCTGGGGAGACCCTGCAAGTGTCTGTACCCTCATGAGCAAGAAAACTATTGTCTGAATTAGAAAGGCTTAAAAAAGTTTTTACCAATGGATAATAAAGAGCCACGTACCTGTGATCCACCCTGTGATCCACCCTGTAAATCAGGCAAAAATTATGCATGCTTTAGACTCTTGCTGTTTGGATATGGAATATTTTTAAGGAAAGTTATGGTACTTACTTAGGAAGAGTAATAAGAAAAGGTAGATACGCAATATGGATATAATTTCTAATGTAGGAAACACTAATGTAGTGCAAAGGTAAACAGTATCTGAGAAATACATGAAAAATTCCCCTGGTAGCATTATTACACGGAAAGCTGTGACCTGGGGGACACCATGGCCTCAAGCAATAGGTTTTAAATAAAACACTCAGTATGTTTCAATGTGCCCTCTTTAGAAGAGGAATGTAACTTCTCCAAGTGAAATCAGAAAAGACACTTTCTGAAGTATTAGTGTCTAAAGTGAATAATAAGAACAGTGAAATCCTGAGCTATTGAAATGAGTGGGATATTTGCCATTCACTAAAATCAGACTGAGGCTTCATTCAGAAGAGATAAAAAGGTATGAAATAAAAAGTATTCTTTTTCAATGTTCTAGCAGATTTTAGAACAAAATTTAAGCATCTTCTTTAGTCTTACAAAGTAATATTTCCTCTTCACAAAGAAAAAATTGAAATGTTTTTATAAAATAATTACATATCTACTTATTATATTATTCTTTCAAGTTATAGTAATGTATTACACAAGGTGCATTGTATATACTACACCAACTGATAATATATTTCAGCAACATCTATGTTGTTTGTATATTGATAAATATAGTATATATTTATAAAACACAGTATTTGTTGATACAATTAATCTATCTCATTTTTCTATTGCTTGTGAAAACTCAGTAAGAATCAAAAGAAGTACCACAAACAAAAAAGAAATCATCTATTGCTGTTTTCTTACTAATTTTCAACATGAGAGATATTACTTCTTTAGACATAGCTGACACCCTTTAGGATAGTGGATTTCACAGTTCCAACATCGAAACTTGGAGCGAATACACATGTAGCTGTCTCTAGTTCCCTGCACAAACTGAATGAATTCTTAAGCCAGTTTCTTCCAGAAGCCTCAAGTGGCAGTCCTAAAATATTTGCTGACTTTTGACAGAAAAAGTCCATGGAGAGGCTGGTGAGCTCCAGCCCTGATTTAAATTATGCCAGTTAGGCAACTCTACAGCAGAGTTCTTCTTTCCAGAATCTGGCCTTAATGTCCTATAAAGCTAGACTTTTCACAGGCATAGTCCTAGAAAAAAAAAGGGGAAAAAGACTCCAAAGCCCCTGTGATACTCCTATATGCAAGAAGATGGTAAGTTCTAATGTCCTAACTGGTAAGATTATATGGATGTGTGCTGCATGAATCTGAAGTTGTTGCTAATTGAGTTAGTGGCAAAACTAATCTTGGATGCATTTTAAAATAAGAGGAGAAAGACCATTTACCTGGTGACAGGGATTGCTGTCATATGAAACACCCTGTTAAAAAAATAAACAAACAAAAGGGTAAATGCCCTAATTTTCATTTTTCTTTCCAAGTAATTAGCTTTCCTAAAATTTGTTCTGTGAGAATTAACGTAACAAAACTCAACATAGAACTTTACAGAAGGTGAGTTTAATTTTTTTTAGTGCTTGAAGTGTGTGGTTTTACCCTCTGTCACTCCCATACCCGAATATTCACAAGCATCGAGACACATGCACACAGGTGATCAAAGGAGGACTACTTGTGAACCACATGGAAAGAGAGGTAGGCTGGCAATTGATGTCTCTCTGTATCATCCTAATTCCTCTCGACTGGTAAAGATTAACTGTTGGTGGGTTTTTTTGTAATCAGCTGTTTCGGATGGGTGACTACCTATCTCTGTGTGACCATTTATCTCTGTGTGACCATCTATGTCTTGCTATATTCACCCACCATAGATTTTAGTCAAGGTAATTGCTCAGTGCATTTTATTTCCTGTTTTGGGTATATTTGGCTACAGCCAGTCTTCCTGTTGAGATAACAGGATGAGAAACAGTACACAGAAAGAGTTCTACCCTGGCTGTCATGCTCCCATTATTACAGCACAGGTAAGTCAAGAGCTGTGTCCCCTGTGACACAGCTTAGGCCAAAGGAACACATTTTTCAGTGTTTATCAGTTTCATTGCTGTTATCTGTGTCCATGTTGTACTGCTTCTTATGATGCTTTCACATGCTTTTCCATTCATGCTTAACTTACATCAATCCTAATATTTCTGCTAAATGCTTGTGAAAATGTCTGTATTTATACTTGAATTCTTGTTGCTTTCTTCAATATATTGATTTAAACATAGGTTTACTGCATGACCTCATTCATAATCCTTTCACCTGGGATCTCATCACTGAAGACGTTGTCTTTATGGTTGTAGACAAGTTGAAATGGAACCAGGGTGAAAACTACTAATTTAATTCCTGTTCCAGAGGAGCCACTCTCTAATCCTATCTTTTTCTATAGAAAATAAATGGAGCAACATCCAAAAATTCCCAAGGAAAGATTTGATCTATTTATTAAGTAGAGAGATTAATCACTTTTCTGTCTTCAGTATATAACTCTAAATGGGAGAAGCACTTCATAATGTTTATAATGACAAACAATATCAGCCTTTCTTGATCTCTGTGCTAGATAAATCCATGTAACAATGAAAACAACTGATTGAAACTAAGAAACATTATAGAACTTGTTGAAAAATATGTCACCACAGAAAAGAAAACTGTGTCTACTTTTCAAATATTTTGGAGAAAAAGGAACTTACTTGTCCACAACCACTGCTGCCACTTGAAGAAGATCCACCCTGCTTGGGAAAAAAAGAATAGCAGCCTGTAATCCAAATATTCATTTCCATTCCTTTTCTCCATTTTGAATAGAGAAATACTTTTTCAAGTGTATTAGATGCCTGACTGCTTAAAAGGTAAAAGACCATCTACATCCAACTGTGAATATTCTGATAAAGTAATGTGTCTGTTGAACACTGTAGTCCATCAGAAAGCTGACACCTACATGCACTCCTTTCTACATGGGAAACAGCTGTTTCAGTTATTGCCAGACTCATGAAAAAAATTCATAACTCTTATTTGTAATGGTTACTTACTACATTATTTTAAGAAACAAACCCCAGAATTCTCAATACATATATGGGAACATCACATATATGCTGTATAATGACTGGAGATAGACTGACACCTACCTGTCCATAGGAACTGCCACCTTGAGGCTGGTAACCCTGCAAGAAAGGCAAGAAATCATTTGCAAACAGAGCTGTACACTCTCAGAAAAGATGCAACAAAATCACAGAACACCAGAGAGAAAAGCCCAGCTCCAGTAAAAGTTCCTCTGTACTAAGTTCTTTTTTCCTTCATGGGATTTCAGTGCTACCAACCAAAATCAAGGATGACTTGGCAACGCCAAGAAGGAAAAAGACCCCCCCACACCCCAGAGTCCATTTACAAGACAGGCTCCTACAGAAAACTCAGTGCATTTCAGCAAAAAACCTCACCTGGCCATAGGACTGACTGCCTTGGGTACCCTTTAAAAAAAGAGAAGGTAGTTATCACCTGGACAAAGAGGCTTCTTTAAAGAGCATAATATTTATGAAAACACAGCTGCCTGTGGGGNAGTTTGCCTACCTGGCCATAGGAACTGCTGCTGCTGCTGCCAGAGAAACTCGGTGCACCCTAAGACAAGGACATAATAGGGTTACTTCCCTTTTGCTAAGGGATACATCCTGCATTAGGAGAAGGAAGCAACTGCTTCCTAAAGCAGTGCAGGGCAGTATGAGGAGCAGGACATGCTCCTGGCTCTGACAAGGATGTCGAGTGCCATGATTTCACACACTGGGATTTCAGGTAAATAAGTAGCACACGGATAAATTTTGAGAGTAAGAACACACACTTTCAGGGAAAATGTGCTTTAAAGATCAAATTCTAAGGGATTGCTAAGTGCTTTTGTTGTGCCATGGCACTCCATTTCTCAAAGGCTGAATTCTGACTGGTGACTGACTGATTCTTACCTGGCCATAGGAACTGCCACCTTGAGGTCTGTAGCCCTGTATGAAATGAATTATTGATTCATAATTACTGTATTTGTGAAGGAGATGCCTCTCTAGTGTTCGCCTCTTTGTGGGGGAAAAAAAGCAGGATTAAGACAGAGAGTGTTCTCTGCTGCTTAACTAGAGTTATTTTGATATTTTTTATTTGGGATGAAGAGCTGTATTTATTGAATTAGAATTGCAGAGTAGTTTTACCTGTGTCTCAGACAGGACTCAAGTTTTATGAAGGTTTTCCAGGAAGGCATGCAATATTTTCTTATTATGTTTATTTTGCCTGCCATTTGTTGGACACTGGGCTTAGCTGGCTAATGGTAGGTGAATACTGATTTCCTCTCTTTGTAATTTTTGTGGGCCCCAGTTGCACAATTCCCTTCCTCCGAGGGAAAATAAAGATGAAAAATATTTTTTAAAAATTAAGGAATAATCTTAAAAAATATAGATTCATAAAATGTAAAAAAAGCCAATGTCATTGAAATTAGCAGGTCAATTGAATTAGCCAAGGATGATAGTACTTTCTGAAAAAGCCTCAATGATATAAAGTTACTGTGGGTATAATTTGCTAATGCAATGTGCCTTCAATATAATCTCATAAAAGAGCAGTTGTTTCATGTACATGCAGGTATGTGCCACAGCTGTCTGGGACAGAGATGGGGATTACCAAATAGAAGTTGAAGTATCTTGTCTATTTTTACTATCTGACATAAAGATCTAAAGATCTATCTCAGACCTGCTTTAGTTTACATAAAAACTGTATAGGGAGGTCAATATTCATCATTTGCAGGCTCTATAACCAGATCTTCATGCAGCTGAGAACCTATTCCAGTGTTCTTTAGTTCCTCAGTACTGTTTCTCTGTAAGAGATTTTTGACTATTGACTATAAATTTCTCCTAAATTTTAATGTTCCATACCCATGGAAAAGATAAGATAGCAGCAGTAAGCTATGATTTCTGCAGATACCCATGAAAAACAAAACAGTCATTTTCACAATGAAAGTTTTGAAATAGACTTAGAGTTTTTGTTTTAGTTTTTGTTTTTTTTAAAAAACTCAATATAAATTGAAAACAATATTTTAAGGTCGGCCAAATTTTGCAGGGCCATGGCATTCCACTTTCTCAAGTGCAGTATTCTGACTGATTCTTACCTGTCCATAGGAACTGCCACCTTGAGGTCTGTAGCCCTGCAAGAAAGGCAAGAAGTCATTTGCAAACAGAGCTGTACACTCTCAGAAAAGATGCAACAAAATCACAGAACACCAGAGAGAAAAGCCCAGCTCCAGTAAAAGTTCCTCTGTACTAAGTTCTTTTTTCCTTCATGGGATTTCAGTGCTACCAACCAAAATCAAGGACGACTTGGCAACGCCAAGAAGGAAAAAGACCCCCCCACACCCCAGAGTCCATTTACAAGACAGGCTCCTACAGAAAACTCAGTGCATTTCAGCAAAAAACCTCACCTGGCCATAGGACTGACTGCCTTGGGTACCCTTTAAAAAAAGAGAAGGTAGTTATCACCTGGACAAAGAGGCTTCTTTAAAGAGCATAATATTTATGAAAACACAGCTGCCTGTGGGGCTCTCAAAGAGCACAAAGGAGACAGAGCAGTATGCTGGCAGCTGGGCTGCAGAAGCAGTGACTCAAAGTGAGGTGAAGGCTGCCAAGGGAAACATCACTCTCCAAAATCTACCAGTCATTCTGGTCACAGAGACAGCAGTGAAGAAATTCCTACGGAAGGTTTAGTTTGCTTACCTGGCCATAGGAACTGCTGCTGCTGCTGCCAGAGAAACTCGGTGAACCCTAAGACAAGGACATAATAGGGTTACTTCCCTTTTGCTAAGGGATACATCCTGCATTAGGAGAAGGAAGCAACTGCTTCCTAAAGCAGGGCAGGGCAGTATGAGGAGCAGGACATGCTCCTGGCTCTGACAAGGATGTCGAGTGCCATGATTTCACACACTGGGATTTCAGGTAAATAAGTAGCACACGGATAAATTTTGAGAGTAAGAACACACACTTTCAGGGAAAATGTGCTTTAAAGATCAAATTCTAAGGGATTGCTAAGTGCTTTTGTTGTGCCATGGAACTCCATTTCTCAAAGGCTGAATTCTGACTGGTGACTGACTGATTCTTACCTGGCCATAGGAACTGCCACCTTGAGGTCTGTAGCCCTGTATGAAATGAATTATTGATTCATAATTACTGTATTTGTGAAGGAGATGCCTCTCTAGTGTTCGCCTCTTTGTGGGGGAAAAAAAGCAGGAATAAGACAGAGAGTGTTCTCTGCTGCTTAACTAGAGTTATTTTGATATTTTTTATTTGGGATGAAGAGCTGTATTTATTGAATTAGAATTGCAGAGTAGTTTTACCTGTGTCTCAGACAGGACTCAAGTTTTATGAAGGTTTTCCAGGAAGGCATGCAATATTTTCTTATTATGTTTATTTTGCCTGCCATTTGTTGGACACTGGGCTTAGCTGGCTAATGGTAGGTGAATACTGATTTCCTCTCTTTGTAATTTTTGTGGGCCCCAGTTGCACAATTCCCTTCCTCCGAGGGAAAATAAAGATGAAAAATATTTTTTAAAAATTAAGGAATAATCTTAAAAAATATAGATTCATAAAATGTAAAAAAAGCCAATGTCATTGAAATTAGCAGGTCAATTGAATTAGCCAAGGATGATAGTACTTTCTGAAAAAGCCTCAATGATATAAAGTTACTGTGGGTATAATTTGCTAATGCAATGTGCCTTCAATATAATCTCATAAAAGAGCAGTTGTTTCATGTACATGCAGGTATGTGCCACAGCTGTCTGGGACAGAGATGGGGATTACCAAATAGAAGTTGAAGTATCTTGTCTATTTTTACTATCTGACATAAAGATCTAAAGATCTATCTCAGACCTGCTTTAGTTTACATAAAAACTGTATAGGGAGGTCAATATTCATCATTTGCAGGCTCTATAACCAGATCTTCATGCAGCTGAGAACCTATTCCAGTGTTCTTTAGTTCCTCAGTACTGTTTCTCTGTAAGAGATTTTTGACTATTGACTATAAATTTCTCCTAAATTTTAATGTTCCATACCCATGGAAAAGATAAGATAGCAGCAGTAAGCTATGATTTCTGCAGATACCCATGAAAAACAAAACAGTCATTTTCACAATGAAAGTTTTGAAATAGACTTAGAGTTTTTGTTTTAGTTTTTGTTTTTTTTAAAAAACTCAATATAAATTGAAAACAATATTTTAAGGTCGGCCAAATTTTGCAGGGCCATGGCATTCCACTTTCTCAAGTGCAGTATTCTGACTGATTCTTACCTGTCCATAGGAACTGCCACCTTGAGGTCTGTAGCCCTGCAAGAAAGGCAAGAAGTCATTTGCAAACAGAGCTGTACACTCTCAGAAAAGATGCAACAAAATCACAGAACACCAGAGAGAAAAGCCCAGCTCCAGTAAAAGTTCCTCTGTACTAAGTTCTTTTTTCCTTCATGGGATTTCAGTGCTACCAACCAAAATCAAGGACGACTTGGCAACGCCAAGAAGGAAAAAGACCCCCCCACACCCCAGAGTCCATTTACAAGACAGGCTCCTACAGAAAACTCAGTGCATTTCAGCAAAAAACCTCACCTGGCCATAGGACTGACTGCCTTGGGTACCCTTTAAAAAAAGAGAAGGTAGTTATCACCTGGACAAAGAGGCTTCTTTAAAGAGCATAATATTTATGAAAACACAGCTGCCTGTGGGGCTCTCAAAGAGCACAAAGGAGACAGAGCAGTATGCTGGCAGCTGGGCTGCAGAAGCAGTGACTCAAAGTGAGGTGAAGGCTGCCAAGGGAAACATCACTCTCCAAAATCCACCAGTCATTCTGGTCACAGAGACAGCAGTGAAGAAATTCCTACGGAAGGTTTAGTTTGCTTACCTGGCCATAGGAACTGCTGCTGCTGCTGCCAGAGAAACTCGGTGAACCCTAAGACAAGGACATAATAGGGTTACTTCCCTTTTGCTAAGGGACACAGCTGGCATTAGGAAAAGGAAGTAACTGCTTCCTAGATCTGTGCAGGGCAGGATGAGGAGCAGGACATGCTCCTGGCTCTGACAAGGATGCTGAGTGCCATGATTTCAGACACTGGGATTCTAGATAAACGAGTAGCACATGGATCAACACACACTTTCAGAGAAAATGTGCTTTAAAGATCAAATTCTAAGGGATTGCTAAGTGCTTTTGTTTTGCCATGGCACTCTATTTCTCAAAGGTTGAATTTTGACTGGTGACTGACTGATTCTTACCTGGCCATAGGAACTGCCAACAGGTCTGTAGCCCTGCAAGAAAAACAAGAAGTCATTTGGAAACAGAGCTGTATACTCTCAGCAAAGATGCAAGAGAAAAGCCCAGCTCCAGTAAAAGTTCCTCTGTACTAAGTTCTTTTTTCCTTCATGGGATTTCAGTGCTACCAACCAAAATCAAGGATGACTTGGCAACACCAAGAAGGAAAAAGACCCACCCACACCCCAGAGTCCATTTATAAGACAGGCTCCTACAGAAAAGCTCAGTGCATTTCAGCAAAAAACCTCACCTGGCCATAGGACTGACTGCCTTGGGAACCCTTTAAAAAAAGAGAAGGTAGTTATCACCTGGACAAAGAGGCTTCATTAAGGAGCACAACGTTTATGAAAACACAGTTGCTTGTGGAGTTCTCAAAAAGCGCAAAGGAGACAGAGCAGTGTGCTGGCAGCTGGGCTGCAGCTTGTCCTGTTCTTAGCAAAAGCCTTGACTCAAACCAAGATGCAGACTCTCAACCTTGAGTATTTTTGATGTTGAGTACTGGCCTCCCTTGATCTCTACAAGTCATAGCTACCCTTGTGAAACATTTTTCTCATTGTATGTAGTGCTACAGACAATACTGACAGACATTTGCCTCTCTCCCACCCCCAGCTCCACAAAAGGAGGAAGTCTTTAAGAGCCTTCATACTTGAGTTCATACTATAATAGTCTCAAGTTTTAGTTTGCAACAATTTATGATGACATTATGTTAGTATTTGTTGAATTCACACACTTGTTTTTCACATAAGTAGCTTTATCTTCATGGCTTTAACTAATGCTGAAAGACATTGCACATCGGTCCATGATTATGATTCTTCATCATTCTTGATATACCTAAGCAACTACCCTTTTGTCTTTTGGAATTTGAGATCTAATATACATAGAATCTGAATCTGCCAGTATGGGATTGATGGTGTGGTAATGAACCAAGAATCACTTTTGCTTAGTGCCACGACCTTTATGGTCCTTTCAGAGAACACACGGAGTGAAATACAGTCATCTTAATTCAGCCTATCACACAGGAAAAGACAGCTGTGAGCATTCTGAATAAATTAGTTGAACACCAATACCAGAAGATAATTTTATGAACAAAGGTCAGAGAAATAGAAATATCTGCACCCTATGAATTCAATTTTAAAATGCAGAAAATAATTTATTTCTGAGTTGTGCTGGCCCTGTTTCAGTGAAGTCTAGAGGAATATTTGTAGCCCCCTTTAAGTTCATTTACCTGAACATAAGTGCTGCTGCTGCTTTGCTGTCTTTGTCCACTCTACATGGGAAAAAACAGTTACTTAAGAGAAATTATGTACTAAGACATTTCAAAAAGCAACTCTATTCCTTTATCTACTAGATAGTTTCAAAATCATGAAGAGTTCATTACACTTTTTCTTACTTGATGCTATCTCCATGTGATACAAAACATTATATAAAGATCTTTCACAAATAAAGTGCTAAAAGTATTTATACACTTTGATATCATGTTCTTAAAGAAAATTCATTGTATAATACATTGTGTTGTATTGAGGTATTTCAAGTCAGTTTAAATGCCCTTCAATGGTACCACACAAACCATTAAACTCATATCCATTTGTATTCATATTATGACTGAATTTTCATGACTAAGCACAATAAATTTCTGCCAAAGGCTTTGTCAAAACATAAATTGAAAAACCCACGGTTACAATTAAACCAAAGGAAAAGTCACTGCAGAAAATTTTTTGATTCCCATGAAGTATGTGGAATATGAGTGGAATCAAATATGATTTATACCTACATATTGAAAACAGTTAACCTGTGTAATCAAAACACTATACATTTAAATTCAGAAATAAAATAACAAGGAAATTTTATTCCTTTCTCTGCCAGTATTTATCACTACTCATGAAAGAATATAATGCTAGAAATTTTGAAAGCAGTGATTTTCAAAAGACAAATCTCATCTGGGATAACCTGCTATTGATCTTTCAGTGAAAGTGAGAATTTGCTGTAGTCTGATAGACTGGTGTATGAAGGAAGAGAAGCCTAAACCATTAAGAGTTGAATGTAGGTTAAAATTGCAAAGGACCCAGAAAGAACGCAGCTGCAATTGTCTTTAATCAGCAATCGAGTAAGATATCCACTTTGCTGTAGTCACAAAAACACCCAACTCCACCACTGTAGTTATATCTAAATTATCGACACTTATTTGTTTTCTAAGAGAGGAATAATAACTTAGTTTACTGAGACAAAGCTTTGTTTAAAACTCAAGTGTAATGGAGAAAGAATGTCTACCTGTACTATGATCCTTGTAGCAGAACTTCCCAAACTCTGGAAAAAAAAAATCCAGAAACAAAAAATCATAATACAGCACATTTAATTGCCTTGTTTAAATGTAATGCACTTGAACAGAAAATTCCAAGTTTATACATACCATTATGTTTGTGAAAATAAAGGGAAAGGTCATATGTGTGATGTACTGAGTATCAATTTTTAACACCCGGCAATAAACTAGTTTACTCTCAGCTCTGAAAGTCTGAGGAGGTAGACTGGTCCTACTAAGTAATTTTCTACACTTAACATCTGCTTCTGTTACAACTTATATGGGGAGCAGCAGAGCACAGGCTATGCCCTTTTTGCATTAGCAGTCAGCTTGGCTGTCCCAAACGTGGTGAGTGAAGCTAAGACACCATCATCACTGCAGCTCTCTTGCTGTCACCTGCACTGGACATACATCACCACACATGCAAATCCAGTTCCTGATCCAACCATTTGTTTGCTGCATTCTGGGGCATGAGGGACAAATGCAAAAGCATAACACACACCATCGTGAGAAACTGGCTTGATTCTGTAAGAACTATGATACTAATGTGGAGATCATAGGGGGAAAGTATGCTTACCTGGGGGAAGGTATGGCGCTGCAAATGAAACAAAACAATTTTTACTTATTTTGCATGAGGGTTTGTCCAAAGAGAACATTGCAACAGAGAGAGGGGAAAAGGGCTCTTATCTTATGGATGCAATACACAACCAAATGTGAAAGAGCGATATAGAAAGGATAGCATAGAACAAATACATCTTAATCTTCATTCAGATTAGAACAACATGTTCTATTACAAATTTAACACCTGTAAGATATTATGTCATACAAACTCACTTTAAATTCCTAGAGGTTAAACTTAGTTTTAACTTATGACTGTATGTTCAAATNGAGAATTGTCTCTATACAGCAGGAATCTTTTTGCAAAATTAAAAATGTAGACGTTTGAAAGCTTTTTGAGTTAGAATTCTCCATATTGTTAGGAAAAACTGCTTACCACAGGTGGAAAAGGGTTGCTGTTGGCAACGACCACTACCTATAGAGAAATCAGAGGAAGCTGTTTACTCATCATACTGTCTATTTAAATTGTTAAATATGTCAGAAGAATGAAGAATACTGAAATCTTTACATTTCTGAACTCTGATAATAATGCTATGGATGATCACTTTCATGAAAAAAATTTAACACACATTACCAAGCAAGGAAGAATATGTATGTATACACGGTTTATACAAGAGTATAAGGAAATAAAAGACTTGCTCTCAACCACACAATGACTCAGCTGTAGAGGCAGAAGCAAGATTTCTTGTATTGTACCATATCCATTGGCCCATACTGTGTGTCCTATTTGATCTTCAACTTTCCCCCCCCAAACTAGAAGATTAATTTATTTTGTTATTATTCAATATTATACTAAAAAAAGAGACATAATATTGAGTTTATTTAAGAAAAATGAAGGCAGATGCAAACACAATGAGGTGTTAATGTTTTCTCTCTAGAAGCTCTCCCCACCTTTTTTTTTTTCAAACTGAAAACAGTTTGCATTATCCAATGGTGTGAAAAGGAAAAGGAGAGTTGGTACTCTCAGAAGTAAAGAATTCTAGTATTCTAGAACAGGAAGAAGTATTAAAAAATAGTTGAACAGTATGTTTTAAATTCTTAAAACAATGGTAAATTAAAACTAATAAAAACATCTGTGAGGACGTGATTTGGTACACTTTGTGTTTGCTGAACACACCACAGTATTAGCACTGAGCTTCCTGGGGACTGAACTGAGAGGAAGAGTCCATTGAAATATAATTGTTAGTCAAATTCAACAATAAAATTAATTCTATTGATTTCACTTTCTCTGAGCTTCTTCTCTTATTCACTTATTCTCAACTCGCATATGAATAATAACTACTTAATCTATGTACTTAAAATCCTTATTACATCATAATTGCTATCATATCTTTTTAAAAAGAAACATGTATTTTATATACAATTAAGTCAGCTATCAGCAAGAACCACCACAGCACAGCTAGTTAGTGTAAGGCTTGAAAGTACCAAAACAAATCAAATCATATGAATCAATATGGATTAAAACCTTGAAAAATTCTAACTGAAGTAAGAGGGTTTGTGTCAAGTTATAATTGTGAGAGTTTTTCCCTTCAACAAGGAGAGCTTACCTTCTTGGTGGAATCAGAGCTGCTTGAAGGGACAGACTGTAAAGAACACAGAATCCATTTTTTGCTTAGGTAAATGTATGGCACATTAACTACAGCACTATTTTCCACAAGAATGTTTAGCTAACATGATTCCTTTCAAGTACCAAACAAAATAAGATTCTGAAGAAAAATATGAATGTATTGGCAACTACTAAATGAACAACTGAAATAAATCAACCAGCTTGATTTTTTTTTCTGAACACTCAATTATTTTGCTAGCTTTATAGACCACTGTATAAAAGCTGCAAATGTTTCATTTAACATCAAATTGGAAGTTTGTTTATAGTAAAAATAATCTGTTGCTAGGAAAAAAATTAAGCTCTTCTACGTTCATCAAAAAGGAAAACAACCCAAACATCCGACCTCATCCCCTCAAAATTAAAAAACCTGCAATTGCAGTAGCATCTGGGAAAAAATGGGATATGCCATCAGGAGATAAATGTTTTAAATTAAGCATAAAATAATGGTCAGTGAAGTTTTCCATTTCATTAACCGATACGTACAATTGTATAGGCAAAAGCCAGAAAAAATACTTTTAATTCTTAGTAACCATCAAAGAAAGCACTGACTTCTGGAAAATCATAACAAAAGTAACTGGTGTCCATTTTCAGAATAAGTATAATTGAGTTTCAGTGCAAAACAGGACTAAATAACTTCTAACAAAGTGGATATAACAACATACAGCAAACATGCAACTCATCTGCTGAAGTTATTTCCAGATATTGTTACTGAACCATTTGAATCCAGTTCATCTTTATCCCCTTCCATAAATTTAATTATTGTTTGGTAAAAGTTGGGCATAACTGTTTAGCTACTGAATACCTTAGGAAACAGAAAACATGTTGGAAAACTTGTAGTTACCTGGCCATAGGAAATACCAGTGCTGGATGAGGATGCACTCTGAAATAAAAACACAGAACAGGTATTTATTTATATCAGAATATCTTAATTCCCAAATCTTCATTCGCCAAGCCAAGCCATGAATATCTTAATTATATCTAGAAGTCATCCTTAGATGTACAATTCAAATGAAGAGGATATTACCTGTACTTGAAATAAATCTAGGGCAATAGTAAAGTACACTGAACTTACTTAAAGATAACTGACGTAAAAATTTCCCAAATTCTACCATGGCTATAAGATTACTGTTGCCCTATCAAAAATGCAGTTTACACTTACGTATTAAACAAAGATAAAATATATGTAATGTTTAGAAACTAATATAACTAATGATGTATTTAAAGTTGAGCACATGGTTAAGCAGTTTCTTGGCTAGGGTTTCAGTTCCTGACAGGCATTAGAGAGTGTGTTACTCTTCTGATAAATATTTTGACTTGCTTTTGTGATTTTAAAAATGTAAAATATATCAGATTTTAAAATTAACCTCTTTTCAAGTGAAAATGAAATAAACGAGATTGACAACAGAAATTTCTCTACTAACTAAAGAATTACTGGATTAATACATAAAGATTGTTAAAAAACCCCAAATAGTATGGCACAATATGCAATATCCAAAGATAATTACTCTAACTGATAAAAAGCATTACACAGCAAGAATTCTGACATTTTAGTAGGCTAACAAATTAAGTGTTTGTAATAGGTGATGAGTAGCCCTTAAGACATAAACGATTACACTTTGAGGAACTGACAATGTAACACCTTTTAATTTTGGTTTTTAATCTCAGAATAATACGTCAGACTAATACTGTTTTCCTTGATATATTTAGGAAGAATAATATAGCTGTACAGAAGAGAATCAAATGCAATTTGCAATAAGGAGATGAGTTAAGAAGCATAGTAAAAGACAATCAGTAAAAACATATGTAACCAGCTTACATCTCTGCAGGCTTGTTGACTATATGTACCAGCAGCACCTCCCTGAGAAAAAAAAAGAAAGCAGATATTTCTCATCTATACTTGCTTAAGAAGCAAAGTCACACTTCAGCCACCCTCAATTCTGACTGATTCTTATGTAAGGAATAGATGATAAGGAGAGTATTGTAGTCTCCACTATGAATGTGTGAACACCCACGTGTGAACATAGGAGCCCTTTGTCTCTTAGTGATTGTCTAGTGGTACTTGGGAAACATTTTAAAGCAGGTACTGCTGAGACAGAACTTTAATAAATTATACAGGTTTTATATAATGCTTGTAATTCAAACATACTATGTAGGTAATATGTATATATATGTGAAAATTAGGAAACTGAAACCCAAAAGAAACAAAAGCTAACATATTCCTGATAGTCAATAAAATATAAAATGTAAACTTTCAGCATAAATAGTAATAGTTCTTTTTTTAACATAAATCTCAATTGTTATTATTATTACAATCAAGTCTCCCCAAAACCTGTAATTTTCTTAGTAAAAACCCAATACACATTGTGAGGAATTAATTTTTTATTTTATAAGTACTGATGACATGAATGTTGATGATGACATTTTTGCACTGTTTCATTTACTTTTTGATTTTTTTTCTTTTTTTATTTTGATGAAATGTTTGGATTAAATAGAATATTTCATTAAAAAACAAAAACTTTATCTCGAAAGTGCTGAAAGGAAAACCTAATAATTATATATATATTTTTTAGTCTGTACCATTAGTCACCATCTTGATAAAAATTCCTTGATCTGTTCAGCACAGTCATCACATTACAGTGTTGCATCTTTCACCTGTTTCTGGATGACTGGCTTAACCTGTCCAGGATACTTCACAAGTATCTCTGTTGTCTGAAAAATGAGAAGTTGAAATAGCCTTAGTTCTTGCACAAATCTGTGTGATCACTTCTGCCAGAAGGAGTTACCTAGGACATGCAGACAGGTTTGCACCAGTCCTGTCTTGAGTATAAGGAAGAATAGATACCTTGTATAATGAGTGCAATGTAAGTGCTGCAGATAACCCCTTCCAATCCTTTTTTCCCCACAATTCTATAATCTACTTGTTTCTATTTAACTTTTTAACTTCTCTGTTTTCCAACTACTTAATATCATTGAATAAACTGTAATATTCATCCTCTAGCCCTCTCTTCATTATTTTCTCTTTGCAAGAGAAACTCCCATGTGAACAGTCATATTAAATAATGCCATTGAAGGCTGGGAATTACTGTAAATATGGTTATGCCAGGGACCCAAGAGTAAATGTAAGAATAGTGCTTACAGGGCCACATCCACTGTTGCTTATTGTGTAGACTACTCCACCCTGAAATAAAAACAGAAGTCAATTATTTCCATGTGGAAAAAAAAAAGGGGGAGGGAAAGACAGAAAAAAAGCAACAAACTCCGTGCAGCTGACGATGTGTATGTGCTGCTAAGGGGTAAGCAAGTACAGAGGTTATCAGTTCACTGGCAATTGCCTGTAACAATTCTAAGTGCTGAAAGGATTAGGCAACATCTGGATTTTATATAACTTCCATATAACTCTATCATTTGTTATGAAACCTTTCAAAATTTTACTAAGTGATTAATATTTTATAAAAAATTAATAACTTTAGTTACTTAGTGACAAGATGAGAAACTTGGCTCTTAGAAAAGAATATGTATTATATATGAAAAAAAACCACTGCAGAAAACCAGGTTTTAGCATATTCATAAAATTAATTAGTATTTCTCAGTATCTGCTAATTCCAGTTACAAGTAGTAAATATTAAAGTAATGGAATATTACTAGATAATTCACTAATAACTATTAGTAAGTAGTAAGAAATATATCCTTGAGAAGCTCAGTTCAAGAAACTAGAGACATACCAGAAAGCATCTAAGAGTTAAAGGGTAAACAGGCAAATTCATGGTAGTGAAGATAATTAACTAAAAACCAAGTATATATTTCTGTGATGAATAAAGTAAAAGCGGCATGTGAAAATGCAGACATACATAACTCAGAAGTTTTAAAAGGCTAACTAGACATGATTAGACCCCAAATTTTCAACTGCAAATATAATTCAATGTTAAAAGCAATACAGACATTATACTGGAGCTTTAATATAGGCATGAATATCTGGGAAAGTTTGGTGAAATTTTGCAAATTCTTGTGGAAAAGGCAGTGAAACACAAGTACATTTAAATCTTTCATTTTGGCTATTAAAAAAGAAGGAAAAAAAGGAAAAAATATCTGATGAATTAAGAATAGGTACAGTTTCATTTTCATTATGCCAAATGTCACTAAATCTATGAAATAAATGGTTTGTGACTGTGTTTGTATGCACACATGCAAACACAGCTAGGAAACCTCTAGGAAGATGGAAAGAGTACTTTTTTTTCTTGAAAAGGGTCAGGTTAATGTTTGACAGAAATGATTAAAGTGTGAAACAAGAGGTGGTGAAGCAGCTTGTAGGTAAAAATACTGACAGCAAGCTATTGACTTCAACAGAGTAGAGGTAATTGAACTTAGACCAGGTACTGAACATACTGTTTACTGGATGAATAACTCTGCAATTCTGTGTTAACTAGCAGAGGAGATATTTCAGTACAGTGTTAAATCACCTCAGTACTCTGTAGTTACACCATTTTAGTCATTCAAGGTTTCTAAAGGAAAACATACAAATGCTGAAATTTAGGGCTCATACCTGACTGCCTGAATAGCTGCTCTGAGAGGAACTTGAAGGTCCAACCTGTAAAGAAACCAAAATGGTATTTAATATTTTGTAGGAAAATTGTTTTATGTAAGTGATTTTCAGGAAAGTAAGTTCTACTTGGTGAGAAAAGGAAAAACCCACAAAGTAATTACCTAAGACTTCATTCAACCAACTGATAATATCAAAATTATTTCAGAGATCTTTCAAGCCAAATAATCAAAACTATACCAAGCCAGCTGTTATAAGTAACATAATTCTACTGTTTGCATCCTTTTTTATCTGACCTCATACACTTTTGTCCATCACTGAGGAGGGAAATCCACACTGTCATAAGTAGACTAAAGCCCTTTACTGTTATGACTACGTAATCAGTAACATATTTGCTGTAAAAAAGTAAAGAAGAAGAAGAGGCTTCTTCACTGAGCTGCAACTGATTGTTTTCAGAGGAAAAAAAATCAAATTATTATGTTTTATATCTAGATCATGATTTGCAAAAGGCAAAGTTTTAGAGCTGTTGGAATAAGTGATCTTGAACAGCAAGCATTCACCATGAATAAAAAGTGAAGACAGAAAAAAGAAAAGTTGTATAAGAAAGTTACTTCGGATTAGCTAGAGAGAACCTGCTGAAGGAAATGATACAGCTGACAATGACTTAATAGGTTTTGGATTTTAATCAACAAAGGTGAATTGCCAAAAAGGAAATTAAATTGAGTGACAAGAGGGATAAAAAAGTGACTAGGAGCAGTTTTTGACCAGGTCTTAAGATCTTGGGCAGTTAGCAGCATGTCAGTGTCTTTGGAGAAAGAATATTTACCATGACGCATCGGCCTTGAGTTGTGTAAGTCCCTCCACGCTGCAAGAAAGTACAAGTTCCAGTTACTGGTTATTGAGTGGTGTATAAATACCAAATTACTTTAAACAGGAAATCAACTGAATTCACATTCACAGTCTGAGTGAAGAAATCAAGTGTTGCATTGCTGACAATATATTACAAACTCTGACAATCCCATCTGAGAACTAACGTTAACTAATTAAAAATAACAACACCTTCAAAACTGAATACAAAAATGAAAGTATAAATGAGATCTCACTAGGAAAGTAATTTGAATGGTACAGTATAATCTTCATGCTGCAAGCATGAAACAAGTGGACCAGGAGAACAAGAATTCCAAAACTGAGGTAGCTGAAAATTGGGAAATTGAAGAAAAATTGCTCTTACCTTGTTACATTCTATTTCTATCATAAGCTGTGGGGGGAAAAAAGAAAAAAGGAGGAAACATTTCCAAATTATTTATTGCAGAAAGAAGCTCAGCTTATTATAAAAAACAGGAAATGGTGAAGTGTGAGACTGAAGACAGGTGTTCACTCTTCTAGATCACAAGTTCATAAATCAGTGCTGCTACAGCCAAGAACCAATACAGTAGATTTGAACAGACTTTCTTTATTTAAGCTGCCAATCATGTTTAATATGTTTCATATAAGCATAATTCTTGGCAAAAAAAAAAATGTAGCAAACTCCTTTCTAAGACCACACAGCACAGCTATAGTTCCCAGGGACTGGGCCAAGAATTAAGAACAGCACAGTACACCAAAAGTACAGTACAGTTCTCTGTATGACCAATTTTCTTTTCTTGTCTTTTCTTTTTCTTCATCGTATGGGTTGTTTTGATAACTAGATTATTACCTTTCTTATTTCTGTGGGAGAAAAATAGTATTTGCTGTATTTTTTCATCATTTTAGTAAAAGGATTAGGCAGATTAAAATTGTTGAAAACATGTAATGATTTTGGCCATCAGTTAATGAATAAATGACAACAAATACATGTCTTGTATCAAGTCAAAGAAAATTTAATTTACTGTATTAATTTCTAGTATGCAAATACACTCAAAACATACCTTCCTTTTACTTTTTCCTGTCCCATTAACTGACTCAGAATGAGTGGGTGTGAGGGTTTTGCTTTGAATTCCAACCCAAAAATTCTCTAGATTTTGCACAACAGTCGCACTAGAAAGAAAACAAAATAATAATTCTTTTTCTATCAAAATATTTCAGTATAAAATACCAATAAACTCACCTTCCCCCTTGCTCCCAGCCAAGAAAATCCACTGTATTTTGGTTTTAGGGGTATAGAGTACAAGTTTCACAGAACACTTTTCCAGTGACTTATATTGTATTATCATCTGACACAATTTTGAAGATAAATGAAACAGATGCTGAGACAAGTAGAAGAGGAATGGACACTGAAGAAACACAGACCTCAATGAAGAGCATCAGCTCAAACACCCCTAAGAATTGTCACAACTCTTTCCTATTCTGACAATCTGTGCCCGTGACAGTGAACTGATTTTCATTAATGAGCGGAAGCAATTGTGGTTTTGTGTTCTTTTGCCCATCCTTTGTATTCCTCAAGAATTAATGAAGCAAGGCCTCTATCACAAATTTGCACTTCAAATAATTCAAGCTATCAATTATTTAGGTATTTCCCAAATACATCAAGCATGTATTTTGTTAGACGGGGCGGTATTTTTACAATCTTCAGATCTGCAAGAAAAGTGAAAAGTAGCATTAAAGCAGGATAAATCTGTCTTCTCCTGTTTTCAGGAGTTTCAGCAGTTAGTTCATGGGTCATAAACTGATTTTCACACTTATATTAGAAGAATTTACATCAATCAATTCTTCCACTGTTCAAAATGAAAAAGTGTGCAATTGAACAGAGCCTGAACTCCATGTATGCAGGGAACTAGTTACATTCATTTTGTTGCTGTTGTAATTAAAGAGGTCAAAGTGTAAAAACTGGTTATTCAAAGATCCATTAGTAACACTGTGCTTAACTGAATTATTTACATATATTAAGATCTGTAGGACAGTGTTTACTTTTTACACTATGTCTTGGAATGGAAATCATATTATTCAATAGACATGGTGGGAAGTTATGACAAATGATGAAAAAAACCATGACGGTGGCAAGACAAGAACATCAGAAACAGAAACACAGGCCCATCTCAAAATAATCCATAGAAATAAAATTTCAGGGGGAAAAATACATAAAAAAGAAAAATAATTATTTACATAAATTGAAGCTCTCCAACATCATGTGGAGCAATCCATGTTGTTGTAACTTTCTGTTTCACATCTGAATTGGCATGACTTATTGCTGAATTCTGCAATTAAAAATAAATAAATGTAATTACATCAGATGCAAGAGTGATTTTACCTATATTATTAATGTGACTGTCTCTACTACAACAGGTAACACTGATGTGCTCCTAAAAAGCCGGGTAGTTTCTACATTAGATTCATGTCACATATAGAGGATACAGCAGTTCTTGGAAAAATCTAATTTCTTAAACCCTTTCTGATGAAGTAGCTTTGCCACATAAAAAATGCTCATTATTTGTACTATTGAAAAGAAAACCAAGGTTAATGAAGTATTTCAAAGACTGAACACATACCGTCATATTATGACATTCCAAGCCTTTGGTGTTTGGATCTGTAATTTTAAAAGTACCAACTGGAGTATCTCCATCTATTTCTCGAGCTTGTAGATGAAATCCTTTAAAACCAGCTTCTTTAAGTGCTTCTAGAGTCACTGTGAAAGAGACATTTTGAGAAATTTAAATTTCATGTGCAACTAAAACCTCCTAAATGTGTAATGTGTAATTTCCTTCACTCAAAGGCACAAAACTGCATGTGTGCAATTTTAAAAAACAATTTAAAAGCTTTTCTTAATTATAAAGAGAATGGAAAGAAAAAGGAAAAAAAGGAAAAAGGAAAAAAATTGTAGAGGCGCTTCTGTGTAAAGCAACATGAAATTTTTGATTTACTGACAATTTTTAAAGGAATTCTGCTCTACCAAATGATGAGTGGCCCTGCTGACCAAAAGGTTATTTGTTTTCTGTCTAATTAGGCCTACAAAATCAAAATATCTACAGGAAAAAAAGAATTGCTTTTCCTTCTAACTCTGTTTTAAAAGAAAAGATTAACTTTTTCCTAAGGCTAAACTACAGACACATTTTTGTTAAAATGTATTACAACTGGAAAGAGAGAAACTAGACAGTTTTGCTTTCATGTTCTATATTAAGTACAAAAAATCAATAATTATATGAGCTACCCAGTTTTATTCAACTTTTGTTACCGAAGGAGCTCAGAAAAATATGCAAAAGAGCAGTCTTCTGTTTTGTTTATATCCAAAGACAAATTAAATTTCAAAAGGCATAATCAAATTTGTTATGGCCTACTAAAACTTTGCTCTGCTAATTCCATTATTAGGCACTTTTGCAAATAGAATCAGAATAATGGTTTATGCACAAAGGTATGTGTAGTCATTAAAAATAAAGTGGGATGAACTGGAATGACACAGAAGTCAAGGCAAGGACCAATCCTACGCTGATAATTTAACATTTCCAAACACCTGCATAATTAGCCTTCCAATTTGTCATCAACTTTCAGTCCTAACTCACTAATTTTCCCCAGGTCTCACAGAAGCAATGACATCCAGCACTTGAATGCTGTGTTAAATCAAGCAGAGATGAGACTATAAGAATGTTGGCACATGGAACCCCATGGGTCAAACTGCAATATATTCAATGGAAGGACAACCTAATGCAGCTCCCTGAGATGCTCACAATTTGAAACAATAGAAAAGTAGTGCTAAAAATAAGCATGGTTAAAATAAAAAAATAAAAAAAGGTGGGGAAAAAAAGGCAAAGTTAGTAGCACCTGAGATTCAATATTTTTGTCATGGTAAATTCCATTTAACCTCACAGAACAGTCTGCAAGTACTTAAATCAATCCACCATTTTTCTGTCAATACTATTTTAAAAGTAGCTATCTGTAATCGAACAGCCCTCCCATCCTTGAAGGAGCTATTCACATATTTTTCCAAGAATGGCAGCTGTAATAGGACTCTGATGCTTCTCCATTCTTTTCCCCTTATGTATCAGCCTCTGTGGAAGCCATGCTCATGCTACAGTCCAAGTAAAACGGCATCCCAGCTAGACAGTAGCTGCTTAGTGAATAATGCTCTTTTTCAGCTACCGAGATATAAAACCAAACATGTAACAGGTTACAACTCTCTTCCACTTCCATGCTCCTTCCAGCATGAATGGTCAGAAAAAGAAGCATTTACTTGAAGTGTGACAACACCACGAGATCACATCATAGTGTGGAGAAACAAGGCTGTTAAAGTGTCTCATCCAGAGAGCGATGTAGGATTAGGAAGATAAAAAGGTGGTTTAAACCACAATAGCTCCACCCCCTGCAATTTGATAAAATCTGGGATACAGCTCTTAGAAGGATGACTCAAAGTGTCTCACTCTTGAGTTGTCTCACACTGCGTCCTGAATTTTTATTTTCCTGAAAGATGACAGCATGTGAACAACTAATGAGTAAGATCCCTTTGTATTGCAGAGGCCTGGTTCAACAGCAAATACTCAAATACAAGGTTAATGAGCAACTAATTATTAGTCCAGTTTGACCAGCTGTCCCATTTAATTTTAATTTTGTTACAAAAATTACAGCATGAAGTTAAAATGTATTTATTAAATAGAGAAAAGAAAAAAGAAAGAATATATCTTGAGTTATATTATTTTTTATGAACAAGATTGAAGTTAAAAAATAAATTATCTAGATTGAGAAGGAAATGGGGAGATTTTTATGAAGATTGGTAATTCTGGAAGACATAAATATGTTACTTTGTTGAGGTTATTTACCTTGGATTTCATTTCCTGGCTCAAAGTTGTCAAAAGATACAGCAATAATATATGGTGGGGCAGATGTCTGTGGTTCAGCTTCATAGTTTGGTAACAGAGAATCACAATCAATTGAGGTGTTTGTCTGTGGAAAACTGAGGATTCCAGGCAAAAATACCCCACAGAACAAAAAAACAAAGTAGGAGGGTCTCCTCATCTGTGGAACAAAAAGGCAAGAGAGTTCATAGTAACTTCTTTTTAGTAGTTACCACGTTTGACAAATATTGGCTTTTCTCCAGGACACAGAACAAGCCTAGAAAGCTGCACTTTCTTTGCATTCATATATTTTGAAGAGAATACATTAAAGTAAAATATTTTTATACACTGGCAGAACAGTGCAATAAGAGGCACAAATAGATTAATTTTAAAGCACTGAATTATTAATGGAACTTTAAATTCTCTGGTTACATGACAGCAATCCATTAACAACCATATCTGCTGCATTACACCTTTGAACTAGAGAAGTCTTTAAACAAAGTTCCTCATTGTTGCATTGGCAGATTTAGCTCAGCTGCTTGGTTATAGAAGAACCAAGATGCAATCTCTCCTCTCTCAAACTGTAGATATAACCATCTCTTCTGATTGCTTTCGCTACTCCCAGTTCCAAGATACAGTCAAGAAATCTAGTCAAATGCCCTGGAGAACTCTTGAAGTTTTTCAAAATATTTGATTCTTGAAGGACTTAACAATAGAGTTCTTCAAAGTCCTCTGGAAATTCTAAACAATTTCAAAATACTAAATTGCTAGTGCATGTTTCCTGTGAGCAAAGAATAAACTATACCCAGTACAGAAATTCACAAAACATAAGTGGCAGGACTGAAGTCCAGCCTTTAAGGACTGTCTGTGAAAAGAAGATGTATTTTCTTCATAATTAATTTATATGACTGACACTGATTGCAAACTGTTTCCAAGAAAGAAAGGAAACATTTCCCAATAGTATTCTCAGTTGTTTAATATCAGATTTTATGGCCCATGTTCATTTCAAACACCATTTAAGAGATATGTTCAATTTGTATCATCTACCTGTGTGTCTTAACTTGTGCATGAATGTGTAAGACCATTTGGGTTTGCATGTGCTAGTGAAATAATTAACAGAAGCATCTGGAAGCAGGGGAAAAATATACAATTCCAAACACCTATGTACTTAACTCTGAACTTAAACAAAATTTTAAAAAGCTACTGAGTCAGCAAATAATAAAACAGGTGACTGTGAAGTGTTGAAAAATTTCCTATAGGAGGAGGAAGAGGAAGGTTTGCATGGTGTCACAACCAGTCAGTGCAGCAATCAGGAAAGCAATATAAGCTTTAAAGCTTTAAGTATCTTTAAAGCAGATGAAGACTGTTCCTCTCCAAAGTCTCATCAAAGTGTCACTTAACTGGGATCCTGGTAAGCATTATGTTTTGGTATCAGTGCTCTGGGTGTGGTTATCCGATCTCTTGTGACGATTTTGACATGGCCCATCTCTAATTAAGTTTTAAATACAGCATGTAGGTGCTATTATATCAACAGATGTGGTAAACAGTGATTTAATATGAACCTGTCCATATGTTGTTGAAATCTTTGTCTGACTCATGGAGAGATGGAAAAAAAAAAAATCTGTTTCTAATTAGATGTTCTATTTCAAAGCAAGAAGTCCTTAGTTTAGCTAGGACTGGAAAATTGTCTGGAGCTGCACTCTGCCACAAAAGAAAACCAGTCTGAAACTTACTTTCTTCTTTTTCTAGGTAGAAAAGAACCAGAAACACAGGCACAACAAGTTGAAACATGGCTGAGATGCCTTCTCTTTGCATTAGCTCTCTGATTTAACAGTTCAAGAGGTATCCTAAAAGTCTCATCATGCCATCTTTTGGAACTAGGTTTTAGATGAGGAAGAGATATTAGCATCTTACACAATTCCAAGTCCAGACTTGAGGCATAAAATAACTTCCATAAGCCCCGAGTTCCAATACATATTTAATGCAATCATGTTACCTTGTGTCACAAATTTACCTTTTCTCCATGAAAAATGTAAAGAAACAAAAAGTAAATATTTATAAAATAGAAGCACAGGGAATATTTATGAAATAGAAGCATAGCAATGTTATTTTCAAGTTTCTAATTGGGTATAATTATGACAAATTAACTGTATCCCCAGTTTCTTCATCTGATGGATAAAATTTAATTATTTTTTATCACAGATTCAAACCTTTCTTCTTATGAGTCTATGTGGTCCTCATCTACATGGCCATCATCACCACCTGAGCTGCTAACTTAAGAATCCTCTTCCATATTTAGTCTAACACGACTTCAGGCCAACAATTAAGTCCCTGAGTGATACTTAGCTACTGTATTCAAAGTCTACTGGACTCAGGAAGACACACTTTGGTGGTTTGCCCCTCCAGAGCCTTGGGCAAATTTCTGAATAGAGAAAAATTGTTTTAAAAGCTTTTAAATATAGAACATTTAATTAATATGATAAATACCTTTCTGTAATTTGAAAAACAGAGTCCTGGCAAGTCCTGCCAACAGTTTAAGACTAGGTCCTGTATACTCCTTTCTAATCACATTCTTTCTGAGTATTTTCTCCTTTTTTCTTTTCTCCTAGGCACTCTTGAGGAGCCACAGACTTACCCTTTAGCCTTTGAAAATAAGTATCCCCAGTTTATGTGCACCCTGTCCACCACATTCCCACCAACACACCTTATCAACCAAGTGCTGATGCGTGGGCATCCTCCGGTCCCTCTGTGGTCAGTGTGGAGGAGCTGCAGCCGGGCAGTGCAGGTGTCCCAGGAAGATGAGAGAGAGGAGATGGAAGGCTTGGCCAATCCGTGGCAGGGCGGGGAACCAGTGTGGCCAATCCGGGCCAACTGTACATCTGCCGTGGAAATTGGGACACCACAGGTGGGACCGTCCTGCCCAGAGTTGGTGGTGACAACACACTCCTCACAGGTGAGTCACGCCCCCTCTGACCTTTATCTAGGCATCTGGCATAGGAAGGGCCTCTCAGGGTTGGTAACCTCAACTAGTATGTTGACTAAAATCTACAGAATTATGCTATACAAGAAACACCTTACTAACATTTCCTGAGCAATTCCAGTAAAATATTTACATTAGTCTGTTATCTGAGAGTATTTTGTTGCTGGTTTTTCACTTTTTTACTCTTCTCTTACAGTTGGAAAAAACATGGAAAATTCCAATCATTGTATTCCTGCCAAACATTTTCTCAGAGGAAAGAGTTAATGAGGCTGTTTCATCTTATGTACCTTGTGGGAAGGAACTGAAGTTATTGCATCTGACCTGCATTCAAAACTTTTTTTTTTTTCTTTTCAGAAGCATTTCCATAAGGTCTCTACTGAAGATGGGGAGAAGTCCAAAAGCTGGATGACATATACAACAGAGAATATTTTCAGTTGGATGGGATCCACAGTCATCTATCTAGACCAACTACCTGACCACTTCAGGCAAGGGTCAAAGCATGTTGTTAAGGGCATTGTCCAAACATCTCTTAAAACTGACAGACTTGAGGCATTGACCACCTCTCTAGGAAGCCTGTCCCAGTGCATGACCACCCTCTCGGTAAAGAAATCCTTCCTAATGTCCAGCCTGAACCTTCCTGGCACAGCATTGAACTATTCCCACACGTCTTATCACTTGGTACCAGGATATCAGCACCTCCCTCTCCATTTCCTCTCCTAAGGAAGTTGTAGAGGCCAACGAGGTCACCCCTCAGCCTCGTTTTTGACAAACTAGACAAGACCAAAGTCCTTCACTCTTCCTCACAGGACATTCCTTCCAGCCCTTCCACTGGCTTTGTTGCCCTTCTCTGGACACATTCAAAGACCTTAACAATATGACAGACACCCCTACTTAATCAGGGAATTCTGTGATTCTATGATACCAGGAAATCCATGAATAAAAGACTGTTCATAAGAACCTTCTTTAATTTCTTGATATTTGTGCACTTAAAATATATTAAAATTCAAAATGCTGACAGCATTTTAAGAACATTATCTATTTTTAAGATGCAGTGCATTTAACTAACTGTATTCTCTTTCAGTTAATCACATTTAATTAATGAGTAGCATTTTATTTACATTGTTCCGTTATGAAATACATTGTTTCCTATCTGCTGCTATCCACTGGGGAAGAGATCATAATCCTTCTTCTCTTACTATACCACCAAACTTACCATTAATACCAATGTTATAAATAGCAATGAAAAATCATTCTGCACACCACAAATGCAACAGCATACTGGTAACACCACCAAATAAATTACACAGTAAAGGAATGTCAACTGCTCATACTAGAAACACATAACCAAAGAGATGGGATCTCACAAATGCATGTATGCAAGACCTCCGTCACTCCCAGCTAGGAGATACTGAGAGGTAAGCAGAGGGATCAGAACTATTTCTCCAGGCTACTCTGCATAGCAGTGAGGGCTCCATGAATATTTGATTTGACAGGCAGATAGATAAATGTCAGGCAATGAATTGCTGTAATCTCGGTAATACGGTTATAAAGAAGCATAGATAAAACAAGCAATGTACTTCTGCTGGCTGGAGTGCTAACAAAATCCTGCATTAAATGAGCTGGTAAGGACTCAGACCTTTAGTTTACAGTGTGAGAGTTGTAAACCTGCGTCCCTCTTACACAACACACTGCTTGTGGTTTGTTGCAAATGAACAGTATTCCCACTGAATCAAACATAGAACACTGCTTCAGTATTAATTGACCTGTACTGCAGAATTGCCAATTAAAAAAGGCTTTTTTAGGTCTCCACGCTTGAAAGGACAATTTTGAGATCATAAATAAAATACCAACCGAATAAGTGGTGAGCTCCTGGCTCTAGTGAAACCATGATTACAAAGTTTGCTATGTACTCAAACTACTGTGCCAGTGCAGATCAACACCGCTGTACGCCCATAGACTTTCCTGGTGCTTGGAATGCCTTCAATGCAAATTCTCGTGGGAATATGAGTTTGGTTTTTTTTTTTTATATAC
Organism: Pachyramphus minor; assembly: GCA_013397135.1. Taxonomy (NCBI): domain Eukaryota; kingdom Metazoa; phylum Chordata; class Aves; order Passeriformes; family Tyrannidae; genus Pachyramphus; species Pachyramphus minor. The sequence continues at coordinate 1,967,250 of VYXB01007291.1, read as the reverse complement.
CTCTGATTGTATGGTAACCCATATAGAGTTAGCTGGTCTTTCTTTAAAATAATCATGTTACAACAAGCCAGGGAACACAGCAGAGAGGCCAGAGTCCAGAACACTGAAAGGAAAGGGATGTCTACTGGGCAGTGCATTTAAATTTTAAAGGGTACATGATGGACAAAGAGGAAGCCAGCTACTTACCTAAGCAAAAGACTACCTTCTGGAATAAAGGACTGCAAACCCTGTCAGATTTTCTCGTTTCTTTTGTTTCTGGTTAAAACTTGTTTAAACCAGGTCAGATGAAGCAGCCCGCTTCCTTCTTCCTCACAGACATTAGGACCTCCAACCTTCTTCATGGTCTTCAACAGCTTTACACTTACTCTCCGCAACATCGGAGCCAAAGATTATTTTTGTTCTGGCAGTTCCCATTTCAACTGAAAATGCTAGAAAGCATAACAAAGCTTCAGCTGATGTCAACAGATATACATGAATAACAAGGTAAAATATGTGAGAGTTATTTTCATTGGGGTCTGATATCCTTATCTAACTGATTTGATGTTTCTGGTACGCAGTGCTGATACATCACTGAGTCTTGGACTGTGCAGGAGAACTGACAAACTATTTGCTTGGATACATCAGATGTGCTGGAGACAACGAATAGTATAATGGTAGCCACTCCAAAATTATTTCAGAGAAAATGTGCATAATAAGTGGTCTTACAGATACAAAGTGCTGAGTTTAGAACCACAGACAACTTTTGTTATGTAGTTCAAACTGATTCTATGGAACAATAAAAGTGAGTAGAAAGGGAGAGAAAGAAACTTCATTTCTTCCAAATACTAGTTTTCATAATTCTGAAAAAGAAAACAATAATTTCTGAACATCCTTTACTCCTCTTAAGTGCCAGCTGCCTTGTCAAACTTCCCAGTCCTTTTTTTTGTTTCCTCCTTACTCAAGGGAAGACCAAGAATAATCCCTATAAATGTTAAAAATAAAATTTGCTCTCCTGACGTCTATTTTGGCAACCTGAGAAACTTCTGTAACATCCCACATTTCATCTCCAAACGAAAGTGGCTTCACTGGCTTTGTGTATAAGTGCTATAAGAGGCTGCAATCCTCCAGCATACTTTCTGTGTATAACTCGTAAGCACTCAACTGAAGTTGTTTTGAAACACATTCTAGTCTAAATTTAGTGGTGAGGATTCTTAACAGTTATGTGAATTGTATCAATATGATTAAATGAGGAGATAGATTTGTTTACTTTTCCTTCAAGAATAGTGTCTTCTACCTTATATTAGCATGTCAGTATTTATATCCTCTTTCCAAGGCCTTTAAATATTACCACATTTTTTATTTATAAAGGAACATTTTGCTTCCTATGCTCAATAGATAGACTCCCTTCTTAAAAATGCACCAACATATCATATAGTAGAATTACATATTGCTCAAAAATACCTCTAGCTGTAAATATAGTGTTACTCGTCAGAAAAATAATATTACATTAAAACAATTCATCGTGAGAGCCAACTAAAATTTACATAGTATATTTGGCACTCTTAAGGAAGTATATTAAATGTGTTCTTGGTAAACATTATGTCTGATAATTCAGAAAACCACATTTTTCTAGAAAAAAAGAAGATATGAAAGTTATCATTTTTTACATATTAAAAAAATTCAACTCCTTTTTGTCTTTAGTTTCTTGTCTCTGCTCATGCTAGCACTTCTGCTGTCTGATTTAAACCCTGCCAACATTAGTGTAAGTCTGATACTCCATAAATAACAAAAATGGTTCACACCCCGAAAGTCCTAGTAAGATGATGTCAGTGGGAGCCTTACATGAGAATTAGTGAGCAAAAAAGAGGTTGGACTTGACTACAAAAGAGTAGGAAGGGAGTGATCAAGTGGATTACTTCTACCAAACTTTTTCTGCCACAGAAGATGTGAGGAGGAACACAACTGTGCCCAGGTTCTCATGGCCATACACTCGTGTGCTGCTCAGGAGAACCCCCTGACAGGAGCAGCACATACAACAGCAGTGACACGTGAACATTGCATCACCTTATCTCCTGCATTGTGCAAGCCAACAAACAGTATTGTCCCTATGTGCTTTTAAGGTGAGTGCTTGGGTGTGGCTGCAAATTTAGGCAATGCTTCATATAACTTCATATAATGTGGCTACCATTTGTTAGTGGTTTACCAGACTCTAAATTCAGATTTAAGTACACCTAAACATCTGTCAATGGAATTGAAGACGTGACAGTAGAGGGATTCCCCTACCAAAAGTGCAGTCCAAAAGAAAAATAGAGCCTTAACATTAACAATCAAAATTCACTGTTTTCACAGTCACAGAGAAGTTAAATGGTCTCTCTTAACACATCACCTACTGGTATTACTGACACATTCTCTTTTAATGTAATTTGTATTTATAGATCTAGAATATTTCGAGTACAATTTAAATATGTTTACAGGCTATTCACAAGTCCCAATGGCCTAGAGAATTTCCCTGCATAGTAGAGTTCATGCAATGCACATATATGCATGTGTGGTACACTTGTGAGTGAGCAGCTCGGGTTCAGAAATGTAAGTTCAGCCTTAGAGCTTCTACCAATCCAACAGTATTGGCTCAAAAATTGCATTAGCTAAATGGTACAAAGCTGACTAGTATAAACTCGCTTTGCTGATGCACCCTCATTCATTCAAAAAATTCTGGCTGCTTAGGTTAATTGAATTTTGGCTAATTTGATAGACACATGTCTGTAACTGATGCTTATAAAACCTACACTACTGTGTGATCAAACAAGGCATGGATCTGTTATTAAAAAGCATAGAGCTGCAGCTTATAAGAGTTTCTTTCAACCTCTTAAGCAAAGAAGGAGATGCTCATACTAGCAGACATTCCTTTAGAATTCAAAATCAACTTTAAACACTTGCTATCCACTTCTTCAAAACTGTAACTAAAGAAAGTTTATTACTTATCTTTATATCAATCTACACAGGTTGTTCCTAGGTAAGAAAATGTGATTGTAGATTTGGGGAGTTACAGGTTCATCATTTACAGAAGCTAAAAAGCAGTCATCTTCGAAAAAGGCATACTTTTCTGACAGGAAGACAGGTTGTCTAATTTTGCCTAAAAACATGTGCACAACTACTTGAATAGAAGAGCACCAAGGAAGCAGAAGAAAGAGGGAAGGTATGATGGGCTCATGTGGTTTCCAATAAGATCAGATTTCCAAGAAATAGCCAGTTAAGAATATATTTTCCAGGACATAATCAACAAAGTATCTGATATTTGTTTCCAGCAACAAATAATGACAATTCCACCGCAGTTTTTCTCTTTGTCTCTGAACACACCTTGCAAGCAGTAATGAAGTAATCCCTACAGGTTCTTGTGAGGCAGGGAAGTATTATTGTTTGTACCCAATTCTGCAGATGAGGAAACCAAGTCACAGAGGGATTAAATGACTCGGCCAAGGTCATATAGAAAGTCTGCTGCCACTCATGGTATGCGTCAGTCCTTGTCAGCACTCAGTGACACTCCCTGAAAAGTTCACTCAACCCCTTTCTCTGCGTAGGCCAGCATCTTTAAGATTTCATAAGTATTGTCTTCCACCTTAACCCTGACTGAAAGAAGAAACTTCATCAGCCCAGGTCAGAGCCAGGCTGAGCACGATCCCCAGTTAATGGCTTTCTTTATGGTTCACTAGGACTCCTGATTGTCTTCAGGATTCTACTTTATTTTCACCTCTGCCAGGAATTCCTTCTAATGGACTCCTTTAATTTAAAAGTAAGTAGGTAGGCAGGATAATATCCATACAATAAATACATGCAGTAATTATTTTTGAATATTTGTACATATTTTTCTCAGGACATAAGCCTTCCCATTTCTACTCCTGCACTTAAAACCCTCCATCTTCCTTTCCTATACAATATAAATGATCTTAACGTTTCATGAATTCATGTCATCCTATGTGTGTGTGTATATATATATATATGTATGTACACAGATAGGATAATACCTCCTGTATAGACAATGTTATACTACAGATGGGAATGCCTAAGTGTATGAACCTTATAGTAAAAAATAGCAAGAATAATCTAAAAAAGAATTAAAACACACATCCTAAAGTAGTTCACTTTTAGAGTAACTTTCCAAACAAAACCTCTGGTGTATTTCTTGTGTAAGCATTTCTGTGATGCATTTCACATCTTATTATTTACTTGTGTGTTTATGTATCAGAACAGTTAGTGGACTTAGTTTGGGTGATTTCTTTGGGTGTGAAAAACTTAACTGTGCATAATGTGTGACCCACACAGTGAACACTGCCTTTTGCTCAGTTTGAACAGAAATACTGAGATTCAGCCATGGCCAAATAAAAAAGCCAATACTGACTCAACATGTTTAAGACTCAAGACCAGATCAACAGCCATTTCTTCTATGCTGGTCACATTAGGCTTTTGGTGCTACATCAAACTGCTGAGATCCCCCTTCCCCCCCCCCCCACCTTCACATTGAGATCTCGGATTCTTCCATTCTCACCTCTTTCTACTTAAAAGCAACCCTATGCCAATAACAGTACATTTCCTCCATTATATTGGTAGAAAAGAAGCAGAGCTGCTCTAGGTATTTTGCTTTTACTGATTCAATAATTGAGCTTTTGAGTTCACTCATTAATAGTGTTGCTCCAAAACCAGGAGTGCCTTTTATTTGAGGACAGAAAGAGTAATTTTGTAAAAGAGAGAATAGGCATAAGGGCTGGAGGAGCTGCCATCTATTCCTTGCTCTATCACAAATTTCCTGTATGACTCTAACACGTCATTAATCTCTATATGCCTCATCTAGAAAATGGGATAATGACACTTAACTATTTCATTGGGAGGCTTAATTGTTGTGAAATGTGCTGAGCTCCTTGGATGGAAAGAAGCTGCTGTCAGAGTAAACAGTAATAGCATGATTATGCTTGGTGGGAAGTCACTTTGTAACATCAATATTACAATTCTGAATTACACAGACAAGACAGGCTAATCAAATGAGTCAGTGAGAAATTTGTGTTTTACTTCACTTGTGGTATTTGTACATATTATCTGGACCCCAAAGTCCAGATGAGAAGTTAATGCACTGTAAGTCTGTGGAAGGAGACATTTTCCTTAGAAAATAACACATCCTTTTTCTAGTGTTAAAATCTAACTGCAAATATCAGCCTACAAAAGATTTAGAAACATGCCTATGGGCTTTGAAATGCACTTCAAATTAGTACATCCCATCATCTGACAGATCAGTCATAGACAGTAGCACAGGTGTTAGTTCCTTGTTGATTTTCCATCTAATATTCTAGAAAACAATGGGGCTTGAGCCAATGTATCTGGCATTCACGTCCTCTTAGATGGGAATGCATCTGTGGCTTCTGAACGAAATTTTGAAAAAATATTTAATTAATTAATTAAGTAATTCATTCATTCATTCAGTGGAAAGCGCAGATGCTTAGAATCTTTATGAAACCTCACTTAACCTTTTTGAAACATCTCTGTGAATGTAGGTATCTAATGTTAAATACATATACTCAGCAGTTCTAACTTCCTAAAGCTTTGTGTCTCTTCAGTGTTGCATCCTCTCCCTTCTTCCCATCAGTTTTTGCTTGGTTTCACTTCTTTTTAGGTTTATATTCCTTTAATTGAGAAGATGGTGTCATATAAAATACTCTCCTAAACTACTTTTGGCCATGAAAAATGTGATGACTATCTCCTACAACCTCAAACAACTCATGTTGACAAAATGACTGATAATGTATTTTTTGGCAAAAACTTGAAACTAATGCTTCTGCTTCCACCATAGCAGTCCTCATTTTATTTGTGATAAGGGATTAATATTGGTCACCTATATCCTCTGTGATGTTTTAAGGTTGGCAAAAAGTCAATGATCGTTTGTTGTTTCCCCCTTCAAATTAAAAGGTTGCCTGAAGTAAATGTATCTGTTTATATACACTGTTTCTAAATAACCAATATCTCACTACTGATACCTCAAAAAATCTCGATATGCACACCCAGCATCTTGACTACAGGAAATAGCAAACCCACCTTTTTCTTGAAAAAGGAGCTTAATCAAGCATTCCCTTTTACAAAATACATGCTATTAAATAACAAGGAAGAACAGCAGCGTCACATAACTGGCAAACAAATGAGTCAGAGAAAGAGAAAGCTATTCTTGTATCACTGTCTACCAAAGACATTCTGAAAGGTAAAGCATGGCTTTCATGGGATTACTAGGTATGGTATTATAATCACAGCAGAAATAACATCTTCTAATCATAGTGGCACTACAAACTGTAGCACTGGTTCATTCAATTCACAATGCTTTAGAAATGTAACTGAATTTTCTCTAGGAAACATTTTCTGCCTGCAGGAGAGACCTAGTTCAGGAAAAAGATAAGATCCTGGAATAATCATGACGTTCACATATTATTCGGTCAAACACAGGGCAACTAGCTAGCTAAACAATATTTAGGATTTCAATACACCATTTTGCAGTGGAGTACTGAAATCTCTCCACAGCAAAGCAGCTGAATAAGAATCCTCTCACACCTGTCATAGTTAATGGTTTCATATCTTAAAGATCAAGAGATCCCACAGCATCACTCTGGTGCCCATTGAACTTCTATATCATTGGACAGTGAGTAATTCTCAGTGCAGCCAAAAGGTGTAATTTAAGTTGATTTGTAGGTAGTTGCTCTTTTCAGTTCCATCACCAAATGAGTGGCATCACATCAATCCAAGTAAAACAAAAGATTAATTATGATATATATATATATATATACCCAGAATTCTTCTAAGTGGGTCAGCAGGTTAAAATCTTCATTCTGCAACCAGCACACTGGGAAACATATGTAGCTAATTAGTTGAAGTCCTGAAAAGAAGGAAAAAATTACCATTTGCTATAGCAAATTACAAAAATTCAATCAGAAAGCAGTTGAAATAGGAATTTGTAACACAAAACTACTGTGATTATTTCTGCTTGGTAGTGTCTAAATAATGCTAACTCTGTTAGTATCAGTACTTTAAGTAGATGACAAATTATGAATTATTATGTTAAGGTTACAAATTAGATTAACTTCACTCTAAATTTTAAAACAAGACGATTCACCTGCTTTGCAGATTGCTGAAAAATAGATGAATTATGACAAGACCTATCCAACACCTAAAAGCGTTCACCCAGTAAAGCTGGGGCTTTTCTAGCATGTGTTTGTACTCCAGAATCTCTAGTTGTAAAATTACATCAGGGCATCTAAGTTCCAAACATTTACTTTCAGCAAAAGGAATGCAGCAACTGCTCTGTACGAGTTGATCGCACTGACAGGTCTGTGCAAATCTACATTTGCTTATAACAACACAGAGATTTACAACTGAGAATGAGCCCTACTTTTAACTCAGAAGGCAGTGTCTGCCAGCAGGACCTAACACTCAGTGGAGAAAAATGTGAGCTTGGCATGACTAAGGTAGGCATTAGGAGATATACAACTGGGAGTGGATCAACTGGAATGGGCAAGGTTGAGAGTATTAAAATTTGGCCTATTTCTTCTACCAAAATGCTCACTGAATGATTGCACAGGGACAAGGTACCATAGAGTTGGTATGTAAAAAATAGCAAAAATAAACTGCTCTTCAAAAAAAGTGTTAGGAAGAAGAATGTGTATGACAAGTTCATGCAAATTATGAATTAAAAAATATAGGAAAATCTGATGAGGCATTTAAAACATTAAAAGAAGATGTTACGGTTTACTTTTTTTCCCTTCAATCTTGCTTATAAAATCTACCTGGCTAGATTAGTGGAAAAAATAAGATATAAGATTTATATTGTGTATCAAGCCCAGCTCAAAGCTGATTATTTTTCCATCTGATTTGAACTGTGTGAAATTATAAAGGACATACCATACCATGCAGCTGCTGAAACCACCATGCCAAGATTGCAGAGCTCTTACATTGCTCAAACTCTGCCTTGCTAAGAAGGCAGAAGCATATGAAGATTGAACTGAGTAAAAAGGGAGAAAAGGAGCCAGAGAAGTCAAATCACAGAACTGAGTCCCTGAAGTAAGAATTGTAAACAGTATGCAATTTCCACTTTAATACTTTCAAAGCTTCAGGTTTGAGTGACTCTAAAGTAGCTCTAAAGGACTGAAAATACTACTAATCACTGCTTTCATACGCAGCTCGTTCCCTGTCAGCTTTTGGTAAGAGCACTGAGCAGTCTTGGAAAGTCATAAGCTTTATATTCCCTCCCCACATAAACCCCCAAGCAGACAGTTACAAGAACAAGACAGAGGTAACCAATAAAACGATCAGTGTCCTAGCTCCCCTCTGAATCAAATTTGCTCCTTTTTCCTGTATCAATATTAAACATTTAATGGGTAACTATAGGAAGCTTATAATTTCAGAGCATAAAAATTAACTTTCATTATAATTCTTGTTTGTAACATACAATGTTAACAAGTTTAGAGTAGAAAAGTTTGCTGTCTTTATAATTCATACATATGATAGACCTCAAATTGTAATGTCTATGTGGTTAGCTGCACGGTACCTAATGTTTTACACATTTATAATTTATTACTTCGAAAGAGTTTAAGTGTTTAATTGTAGAGGGCCACTTTGTTGGAAGGGTTCCACACAAACTTCAAGGGCTGACACTGACCTGTGTGGTGGCAGCCTGGAGCCCTGGGGAAGTGGGATGTCCCTTAATTTATTATGATGTAGTGAAGACCCATCACAAAATTTTCTGGCCTCTTGGTTAATGGTAACCTCAATTCTGATTCCCTTGCTGTGGAAATGGTAACTAGCTGGATATACATATTCCTCAGTACACCGTGGCAGCTGCATGCAAATGATGTGGAGAGAAGAAAAAAATTAAACAAATTTAATGTGTAATCTGGGGGAAATTCATTTGGAGGCATGCAATCAACATGCTTTTGCCCAAAATAAAAAATAAATAATGGAAACAAATTGAAAATATTGTCATTATTGTTAATACTGAGAACAGTGATCATTGTTTTTCAAACATCTCAGCTTTATATGGTTGAATTTGCAATCCTGGATCTAATCTCAGTGCTTTTGCTCTTCTAGCTAATGAAAAACCCTTCTGCTGTAGGATTCCCTCCCACCAACACTAAGATTGGACCAAAATGTAATGGTTCCCATAGTTTGGCTTAGGAAGTTAGCTACTTAGGATGTAATAGCTGCTATTGATCTTCAGTGCCACTTGGGGGAATGACAAAGTGGACTTCTTGTAAGCGGTTGAGAGAGACATTTCACACAATTAAATAACAACTTATTAGAATTGCTAATATATTTCAAAAACGCTAATAACAGTAAATTAGAGCAGTATTTTCCCCTTACCACTAGAACAGGAAACATACGATTGAATGCTTTCAAGACACAAACTTCTAGGTATGTTCTTACTTTAGTCAGATCCATTTTGACCTTTCTCTTGTATATCAGAAATCTTGTGAAATAGCTTTTTAAACTTTTGGGTAATACATATTTTTCACTATGACAAAGAGTTTAGAACAGTGCAACCATCAGCTTATTAGTGCAACATGGGAGCAGGTTTAATTCTCACCATCCTAAAGAAGTAATAGTCTAGTACAGCCCTGAATTTCTGTCTGAACAAACACGAATAACAACTGAGATAATCTCCAAAATCAGGAAAAAAGGCAAAATATATGCGTAAATGACTGAAAATTGCATCTACTTCAGTCTCAGTCTCCAGTATTTAACAACCACAGAAACCCAGAAACTAAAATGGAAAGTGTAGCATTAGTGGCCCTCTGATTCCAACTAGCCACAGATATTTATTTTGAGAGAGAATATAGAAAGAGGAGGGAGGGATTTGTGAGGGAGCCAAGGGAGTGCTCCATGTTTCATCATATCCTGTTTTCAACACTTTCCTTAGGCTTACCCTACAATTAATGTTAGGAACAGATCTTGCAGCGGCCTAAGGATATTTGCTTTTTCCTGGATTTGTGATGTAGAATCTCACACTGAACTGATGATAATTCTAAACAATAAACTTTTTTCAAGTTTATCAATAAAGCAAATTATCTGCTGCATTCCAAAGTTCTGGATGACAGCATTAGTTTTCAGTTGGACTGGCCTATGACCTATGACCTACTGATATTATTTGGAGCTTGGAATGAGAAAAAATTAAATCTTTCAGAAATTGTTTGCTTGGCACACAGAAATCCAGTGGATTGTACAAAACTGAAGTGCTAATGAAGAATGAAAATTAAAAGCATAACATAAACCACATGAGGGCCTAATGTAACTTTCATTAGCAAGTCTAAAACTTATAAACTATCTGTACAGCACATTTGGTGTATTGGAAAGACTAGAAGCAAATTTATAAGTACAGACTCAGCTATTTCTTAGAATATTTTTCCTAACAAAAGTATTTGTAGAAAAGTAATAAAAGGTTGAATGTAATGTGAAAGAAAATGTATCATTAACTGAGCTAAAGTGTAAAGTGGCTGCTTTTTTCTGGTATTGGATAAAACTAAGTTCCTAAAAATGAAACTTGGGAAGCAGTAACAGCAATGTCACTTATAGTACCAGAGGATAACAGTAATTATACTCTCCACTTGCCAGCATAGCAAAATGATACCTAGTGTTACAAAACAGGAGGGTGTCTGCTTCCATTTATTTGGTAATTCAGATGAAGGACCCTTCTTTACTCAGAAATAATGTGACAGGAGAGGTGTGGATACACTTATATGCACAAAGACGACTATTTATTTATATGGCTTGGGAAACAAGAAGTTAGGTGTGCCAGGCTTGAGCAACCTATTATCATTTCTGCAGATAGCTTACTACACTGAAATCAGTCCTGTGATAATTATTTCAGGACTTGATTAAGTGCTGTTGCATCATAACTCCATTTTATACTTCATATCCAAACCACTTCTGCAGTTCCCAAAGTTGATTCATCCTAAAGCACTTGACAGCAGAATGATACAGAAAAAGGGGTTTCAGAAAACGGTAAGGAAGAACACAAATGGCTCAGGGAGAGGCAGGTGACACTGATCAGTGGCACTGCACAAGGTACACTTATTCTTTAATGATAAAATATCAAAAGTCTGATGTATACCAGTATCTGAACATGGTTAGGTTGGTAATTGAAAATAACAATAACTGTTTCATCTCCATTTATTCATAATTTTTTTGAAGTATCAGAAGAAAAGACTTGTTGAGGGGTTCAACTAGTTAATTTATATAAATAAAAATGTCTCTGACTTGGAACAAGAGCCATTTCTTGGACGTGAGATACTTTCATGTTTTAGGCATGAGCTCTTTGTAGCAAAGCTAAATTTACTATGGCTGGCAGGCAATAATTTCCCTGTATCCTCAGCCTGTGAGCTACTTCTAGATTATCCAATAGAACATTATTATGCAAGAAATCATATACTTACACTAACTGGACATATTTTTAAAACCAATGTACAAAATGGTCAGTTAGGAACTAAAATTTCATCTGCATCTTCACCAAGACATAACTCAAATATACAGACTTTTCTTTTACTTTACAGTTATTAGATTACTTCTAGAACTTTCAGTGCTTGTAACTATGTGTAAGATTAAAGACTCTGACTTAACATTCTTTAAAAATGACCAGTGGTGATTTCTATGAAATACAGATCTTGTCATATTGATGCTGCAATTGGAACAACAGAGGAAAGAGTAACTGAAGAAAATGTTTTTGCTACGGCTTCTTTTCTCAGAGAAGAATTCCATCCCCACCACAACAGCAATGACTTTTTAGAAAAAAATACAGAAACAAAAATAACAATTAGAACAGAGTAGTCCTAGAAAGACAGCATCCAGAAAAGGTCTGCTCGCACATTAGAGATTCTGGAAACAATGCAAAAACCCCACATTGTTACCCGGTTACTCCTGAGAAATTAGTTATGCTTGTTTCATTGTTGTTTTTTTTTGTTTTTTTTTTTTAAAAACCTGATCACCAGTAGAATCTTCAGCCTTATAAATCAAGGAGATTCATAAAGGTATCTCTATTCCTAAAAGCATCGGTATCTTAAGTTAAGCTTAATTAAATAAGAATTTAGTAATGAGCTATTTATATTTGCAGTAGAAACAACATGAAGGCAATCACATAAAAGGACACTCCTTTTCTCTCACATCCTGAGAAGTCCTGAAAGTTGAAGAATTTACTTAAAATTGAAAAAAAATCCCCCTTATGGCCTAGTCAGTCTGCCTTGGACTGGATGTAGGAAACATGTTTTGTAGAGTTGACTCAAAAGTCAAAATACCAAAGACTGAGCAAAAAAATTTTGAAAACTTTGCCCAACCAAGCAAAAAAATATATAACTGTCAAGTAATATTTCTGACAAAAATGTAATTCAGAGCTTTTAATGATGCAGATGGAATCTGAGAATGCGAACTGTAATCCAAAATAGCCTCCTGATTAGGACAGCTCCATCTCAGACTCGGGCAGTCCTCCTGATTCTAAGCAAAGTCTGCTATAGTTTAGACCAGGAGTACACTTTCACATCACTCCCGGAGCACTTGTATTCTTTATTTTAGCAAAATCTACCTTATTCCTCTTTTTTCAGGTCCTTTGCAGATCTCACTCTAGTGCACCTTGGGAATAACTACACTGTGCCTAATTCTGCCTGGTCCACCAGGTCCTTATTTATGCTGAGTCAGCATCCCTCACTAACTGTTCACTCTTTTATTAAGAGACAGCTATCATACCATGTCAAGAAGGAATCTTTTTTGTGCAGCGTAAATAAATTAATTCCTGGTGGCAATCTATTTTCACATTTTCTGTAGGCGTAAATGACTTCTCAAATATTTTTAGAATCTGGAAGATGTGTCATTCATTCATCTGAAATAGCTTGACTTTGGTGACTTAAACACAAAGATTTAGTGAAAGACACTTAGTGAAAGATTTCTCTTTTGTTTCTTTGCAGCAGGCTACTAATGACCTACAGTGAGTTGTTAACATGGGGATGCTGCATGTATTTATTTGGCTAAGTTCTTAATAGACTAACTAATTTAAAGAAGTTTTATTTTGCTTGATAGCACTATTTAACTGTGACCTTTCTCAGTAGAAACAGCAGATGTTTATTGTTTAATACTCACAGGTCTCCTCCAGATGTGCCAGAACTGGGACATGTGTCTTGGCACTCAGACTTGTCAGCCAGTCAGAGTCTAGAGAGTTTCAAAGGTATTCCCTGACAGCTTCCCAAGCCCTTCCTTTCACTCTGCATAGCAGTGAGAAGTCACCGCAGGATGTGTTCTCGTGATGCTACGTCACCAGGCTTGCACTCAGTTTTCACTTTCAAAAGCAGAAGCAGGTGAATTCCAATTCCTTCAGCAGCTAGCATGGTAAGGAATAGTCAGGTAACAATTTTTGTTCCATATTTATAACATTTTTTTCATGGTGAATTTGAAATCTACTACAAGGAAAAAAACAACTCACTTTCTATAAAAAGCCATTTCCCAAGAGCTGGAACAATATCTCCCATTTTGTTTCAAAATAGCAAGCATGCCTAGAATCATATCTGACCTAATTAGAAATGCAGTATACCTATGTTTTTAGGCAATTCTGTACTCACCACCCTGCAATTGTTCGACTGGGATAGAGTATAGTAATGCCTACCAACATCATCCTCACAATGCCCACCAACTCATCCTCAAAACAAAAGCATCTGGCTTCTATTTGGCATTCCCTTTTCATGGCAATAGATAGAAGAACAGTAATAGATAAAATATTTAACAGATAAAGCCTCAGAACAGCTAATGTAATGCATACTTTAGTAGTGCAAGTAGCTATAGAGCCTGACTTGCAAAGACTGCTCATTAGAGTTAGCATAATATCAGACAATGGGTCTAGAGGCTGAAAACAAAACATGTCTACTGAGGCCTTTTGACCTACATTTTTTTTTCTTCAGTCTTAATCCCTCTCCTACAACATCACTGACTCTTCCATCAGACAGAACATGGTCTTCCTGTTGTGGCTTACACCAACTCCCTAGCTGACAAAGTAATTTTATAAACCTTCATATCTTTCTGGTAAAACTTCCAATCCTGAGGCTTGATTAACCAGGCCAAAATAAGTAATCCTATAGACCAAGCCTGAGAAGACCTAATTTTTTCCTAGGTTACAAAAGCTTGTTTTCTCAAGTTCTTGACTGTTAGGTTCTTTAGTCTCCCACATAGTATTCAAGATAAGGCAAAATGAGTGACATATAAACAACGACATGTGATTTCATAGATGAAATAATAACATGAGAATATACACAACTCGTAGTATTTTGAAGAGGAGAACCTGTTTTGGAGCACTATGGGAATGGAATATACAAAGTCCAACTCCTATCATTGGTTCAGTATCATGTAACCCCAGATATAAGGTGCACACAGAGATTTGAGCATAGAAGAATATGCAGAAATGAACTGAAGACAACATGGCAACAAAGAGCTCCAAAGAGGTGAGGGACAGGCATCTAAACAGAGCCTGTTTACAGGTAAGGCATGACTCATCGGGTACCTTTCTGTGCAATGGAAGAAAGGAGTCATGGGTGTGTGTGGAAGACCTGTGGAGTGCATGTGCTCTATACATTGGACAAACACTGCTGCCCTCAAGATAGCACATTTTTCTAAAATAAAAAAATTAACTTCACAGTAGCAGTATTCCCTTCCATATGCTAGTCATGAAAATGTTTTGAACTCAGACTTCACTTAATTACAAATATCTAGCTAGTTAACTAAGGCCAAGATCATGTATTTTTGAAGTGATCACTCTTGTCCTTGTATCTGATTGTCCCCTTGTCTATTGCAATTATTTGTGATCTTAAGCCTAAATGTAAGATTATCACCTTTTGGAGGCAGAGACCAAGTATTATATCTTTGAAGCACAATGAATCCTAATTAGGTATAATCAATAATTATAGTTGTGTGATGGAAAATAGGAACGCGAGGAAAAAGGAAATGGCTGAGATCATAATAATTACTTTCTATTAGGACTGGCAGGGAAAACTAATGTGAGAAGCTGGCCACCTGAGAAAACAGATACCTATTTATTTGGGTTTTCCTTAGAGTTGAAATAGCTAAGTTAAAGTACGCTGTCACACTAAACATCATTCGTAACCTCAACAAACTCTGGAAGCAAAACTAGACTTTCTTTCTGCTTGAGGTACGTGTGTCTCTGAGGGTTTTGCTGTGGTAACTTCTCTGGAATGCAGCAATTACCACCTACGTGGCAAATTGGAAGTGTTACATTCCTCTGCTAGTAATCCACTCCTCCATTTAGCCAGAGGTCAGGGAGGAGAAGGAGGTGACTCTAATGGAGGGAACAGTCAGAGACACAATATTCTACTAGAAGGACAAAGCTGCACTAGGTGTTAACCTCACAATGTAAGATTTTAAAATCCCTCCACATGGAATGTGAAAGCCCTGTTACACCCATGAGAAACAAAGTAATTTGGACAAAATTGAAATTGAGCTCCATGACATTTCTGATCTAATATTTTACGTTCCTACTGACCACTGAACTCTCACATTCCCAGAAATGTCCAATGCTATCTTGTTACCGCAAGATTGATTTTGTTTTCTGACATGCTCAACATTAAATGTTACACATAAAAATGACAATTTTATGCTGCAGATATGTTTTGCTTTCCAATCCAAGTAGAAGCTACGCTACACCTGTGTAATGGTATCAGCATATATAAATACATACATAGGTAAATAAATAAATATCAGCATGTATCAGCGCAATGCTACCACTTCAGAACTCAAGTTTTACAAGTTAAATACTGTTTTATGTCCCAAACAGTTGTGGATAAAAGGCAGGATTTCAGAATGGATGTGCATTTTAAAGGAAGAGAAAGCAGTGCTGCACAGACATAAGCTGCTTAAGTTAAGAACCACTGTGTTATTCTGAACAAATGGGAGAGCAGCAAGAATTTCATGCATGCCGGTATTCTTCCTAGTCTGATTAAAAACGCAAACAAAACCACAACCCCCGCATCCAAAACAAAAAACCTCCGTCTTTTCATGGCAGTTCAACAATCTGATGCAATCTTCAAGACCAATCAGAAGTGGTCTTACTTCTCTACCTAATTTGACATCTGTTTTAATCACTGTAAAAAATCCTGTGTTAAACCCATGGTTTCTCCGTTGTCTTTATTCCTGTTGGCTCATGTCCAGTTCTTACACTAATGATGTAGTACTCATGTTAAATGTAAAAAGCATGTTCTGTATTACATTCCATATTGCACAAGTCCCTGCTCTTGCTACAACATACAATCTAATGTTCCATCCATTAAATGAATTCCTTACAGAATGCATTATTTTTTGCAATACATTTGAACACAAAGATTATATAAACCATCCTTATGGATTAATTCAGTACCATCCATTAACCTAAAGACTTTCAAGCTTAGTACGATATTACCCACAGTATGAAAAGCATGCTATTTGTTATCATCCTATCACCCTTTCACAGAAGAATAACATCATTATAGCAACTGTAACTATAGAGAAACAGTTATCTAAATATCCTCAATGCATCTTTTAATTAGGTTTAGCAAGTGAAAATATTTTGGAGGTCAACTCAAGGTCAGTTGTCTAAGGACCACTTTGCAGTGGTTCACCACCCTGTAGTGATTCACAAAGTGAGAATTTCTGCAGCAACCCAAGAAAATACATTCTACTGTCTGCTACCACCACATAGTCACACTATTGTTTGTACTGCTGATGCATAAATGTGCCTTTTCATGTCTGCTCTCAGAGGGTTAAACCATATCGACATCCACAGTACAAGATACTAACTAGGTACTTGAAACTAGGCCACTATGTACAGTTCTCAACATTAATTCAAATGAAGTAATACAACTGGGAGTAAAGAGAACTGCAAAACAGCATAGGAGAAGGGAAAAAAAAGGAAAAGTACCTGGGGAAGAACATACATCTCATAGCTAGATAGGCCACAGGATTTAGCTGTGGAGCCAGATTCTTTCGGCTTCAAATTTAAGTTTCATAGAAACAAGCTTCACCTTTAAAGATTTTTTTTTCTTACATTTTGAGTGCTTTCTCTATCAATGTGAAAGTAGACTAAAGTTAGGAATGTGTGGCTTCCAGTAATAGTAATAGTGTTTTACATTCCAGAATTCAGTTTGAAGATCATGCTTGAAACCGAGCCCAGAAAGCTGCGTAAAGTTAGGTCAGAGATGAGCGTAGGCTGTGAAGTTTCCTGACAGATAAACATATGATGTGACAGATGTGGGAACGAAGCAGCTGTGCATTGTAGGACATAAGTATTCACTTTTTATAGCTAAATATTTATCTATGGGTAGTGCAATCTAAAGGCACATACACAAGGGGAACTGCAGGCCTGCTGCAAAGCATCATGAGATTCGGTGTGGTGTAAACTGCTGTATTATCCCTGGCACACACAATGTGGGATTACATATCAAGCATACATGGAGGGTAAATCCTGATGGTAGGACAGATATAAGCAGCTCCTTATGAGTGCAGAGCTCAGACAAAATCTTAGTGTTTCTGGTGCATTGTGGGAGTGATGTAAGCAGGCAGAACTAACACTGTACAGATGAGAAACTAACTCTTGCCTTCCTGGCTCTGTTCTGCTGAACTTGACACTCTGTAAGAACATTCCTCACTACCGGCTCCCCCCGGTCCATGTGTCAAAACCAGGAGGGTTTTTCTGTTAATAGTACCATCAGCAATGGAAGCAGCAATATATAGAGATCACATCAACAGTGACAGCAAAACCAATGGTACTTAGCTATCTGTTTGGCCAAGTAGGAGTTGAGTTAGTAGAATTCTCATTTTCAGCAGAAAGAGGTTACTGATTAACTGTGAAGGGCACTGAAAATGATTGAGAAGAAAAAAAAGATCAAAACTTTCCAAAAAGAAGTGTATCTATGAGCTAGCATTAGCTAGTCATCCTCTTTCCTCATGTCCTGAAGCTACTAAAAGTTCTCAGGGCACAGCAGTCACGCTTTTCCAACAAAGCAACATAGAGACACCTACATACTATGCCAATGTCCCTTCAGTCAATTCAGAGCAATCCTTAAATTTTTAGCATTGGAAACATCTAGTGTGAGTGATGCGTACTAATCACCATCACAACCATTTAGCATTTCAAAGCACCCTCATACCAGATTCATTACAAAAATTTTAATGTAATACAATATTTAATAAAGCATTAATAGTATAAAATGCTAAAGATACTTGACTTCTATTGGTTTTCCTCATGTTTGAAAATATATATACATCAAGCACACATACATGTTGAAAGAGTATATTTATTAGCAGTACATTGAGTATATAATTATAGCAAATTAAATAGAGTACGCTGAGAATTAAATTTATGAGACAAAAGATACTATTACAGTAATTACTGAGTTACTTTTGTATATGACATCAAAAGACTTTAAAATGTGACATTCAAGCATGTAAAATCTTTGAGTCTGATGTAGTACTTATGTTTTGAGTGGTTTTGGTGACTTCTGGGTGAAATTCACAGTAGCGTTTTAGCTACAGCTGAAGAAAGGTGAAGGATGGAGCCATCGTGTCCACTAAGACACCATAGTGAACTGAAGAGTTAGAAATAGGGCTGACAAAATAATGCAGAATTTTGACTTCAGCCAAGTGGCGAATGTTTTTTCAGCCTCTACAGGAGTTCTTAGATTTCCATATTTAAAAACTATTTAGTTTTCAAAAGCGAAAACCAGATGACAATTGAAATAAGTTTTTCATTTCATCCATGGTTATGATTAGTTCCTCAAGCTGCTCTTTCCTGCTGTGGTCCAGAACTCCTAGCCAGACTACCGTTCCATTTTGGGGTAACATGTATGGCCCCCTGTTTCGGTGGGGCAGACAGCAGAGCTGGGGCTCTGCTGTC
>VYXB01007291.1:1907746-1947600 GCA_013397135.1 Pachyramphus minor | reverse complement strand
TCGGTTGCTGCCCCCCCCGAAACAGGGGGCCATACAGACCATCCAGTAGGCACAGACTAACATTGAACTGCAGCTTCTTCCTCTCCATCATTTTTCTTCTACTACAGCACGCAGCCTCATTGGACACCAGAGCTTCCTCCTCTCTCTTTAACTATTACCACATCTCTGACTTTCCTCAAGGATTCACTAACCACCAAGCTGCAGGCTGCTCTTCAGACAGTCAAGTCATAAGTTAAAATTGAACCACTGGGGCTCTGCTCTCCAAGAGATTCTTTTGAAAGAGCAATACTGCAGCCTTTCCTCTAACCAAATATTTAAGTGCTTTATAATTTGAAGTCTGGCAGTAGACACAGAAACACCCCACTCCCTGTAATTAAAAGGGGCCTTTTATGTGAAATGAAACCAGGGAGAAGGATAGGAAGCAAAATGACATTTAACAGCAATGTTCCGTTTAGAACAATTACTTCATCACTAATAAAAAGTATCTGCTGAAATTTGGAAGAAAAGTTTAATTACCTGACTGAAGGCTTCTTATCTTAGCTACTAAACTCAGAAACATTTATTTTTTAAATATTATAACTTTCAAACTTCTCTAGTCAATCTTCCAGCATAGACAAAACAAAACTTTCTAACAACATAAGCATGAATTTCCAAACCTTAACATTTTTAAGGAATTTTTGTAAGTTCAACTTTGAAATCATGTCAGAAATAACCAGAGGAACACCTGTTTACTACTACTAACACACATCTTATTATCAACTAGGTTTTATTTGCTTTTAATATTCATGAAGAGAATGTTTTCTCCAATTTGATAAATCCAAAATACAAAATTCCACCTGGTTTTTGGGAATACAGAAGAATTTACAGTATGTTCTGTTGGATTCTTGCAAAGGTACTAACAAGGAAGGCAACCCCCCCCATGTATGACTACTTTAAAGAAACTATTGTGACAATGAATCCCATCACAGTGTAGGCTCCCCTGCCCTGCAACAAACAATAGTGTATTACATTAATAAATCTGATTTATGCTTCTAACTGCTGTTTCCAAAAGTGTATAAACTTTCTAAAGAAAAATTTATACAAAAATAAATGTTCAGTTACTCAAAGCATGGAAATGAAATCACCCTGTATTTACTCTGATCCAGCTGATAACAGCATCTGGTGCTTCAGTTTAACAAAATGGTGCCTGGAGGCCTTGGAAAAGATCTGAAGCAATGTAACTGTACTACACACATTCATATGGCCCTCTAAAGGCCTGCAGAGAGTCCTGGAGCAGTACTAGCCAGACAGTCATTACAAGAAAACAAAACCATGTCTTGAGCAGCTGTCACAGTAGGTCTGATTATAGGCTTCACAAATTACAAAATTACTTGGAAAAAGTGGGTGTTCCCACCCACCTTCAGCAACTGGAATAACTGCTAGAAAATGTAGCCTGTTAAAAACACACAAATAAGATAGCTAGAGCTTAAAGCTGCAGGACTGAAGCACTTGGATGTTTTCAGCAACAGACCCTGTATTTTTTTCTTTTGTTATGGTATTTTATTTTATATAAAGCTGTTCTGATCTTAATCTTAAAATGATCTAGCATTTCATATCACTCTGTTTCACTGTCTGACTCCATCTAGAGTCCTTCCTACTACTGGCATTCTTATCCAGACTTCTCTATTACTGGACTTCATTCCTAGAGTAGAGCCTTACAATTATCTTTGTCTAACAATATCACAACGCAAATCTCAGGCCTACAGACCTTTTATACTCTACGAGAACAAAGGCATTCAAAGCAAACTCTGGCAACTAAATCTAAGCACTACACAGTTTTTCTGGGTTCCAAATTATTAGTTTTCAAATTAAGTTTCATAATTTTTAGCCTCACTGTTTCCAGTTGATTCCTAGAAAACTGCTGTGTGCAAGTTGAACGCCACAAAAAAAAAACAAACCAAAAAACAAAACAAAAACAACAAACAAACAAACAAACCCATGTATAACATACTTAAGTTAAGATACCCACTGTTATAGTGAAAGATTGCCTGGGCACAATCATTTTCAGTGTTAACATTAAATTTATTTGTACATAAACAAAACATATAAGGAAACAGAAAAAAAAAGTGAGCAATTACAGAACCATTAGATGAACTATGATGTAAATAATAAATAAATGCCTAACATACACCTGGTGTCATATTGTAGCATTTCCTGTTCTTCAGGAGATAAATAAACTCTTGAACTTTGCCATAAAACAAAGAAAAAGACTACAGAACCTTTTAATACTGAAATCCTCATGTTATTTCCAATTATCCCTTTAAAACATCACACGGTCATTAAAACATCAAACTATCAAAGATATATTCCTTTCCACTTCCCCTATGGGAATATAGACTATATTACTGAAACATTTTTTAAAAAATTATTATTTTGAGCCATTAAAAAGACAGCAAAGCAAGTGTGGCTGTACAAAAATGGAGACCTCCGAGGGGAGCACGAATCATCCAGCCCAGCCTGAGCGTGAGCCAGCACGGCCGAAGGAGGGGAACTGGCGCCACCTTCTGCTACGAAGCTGGAAATGTTCATTTTTCAGCTATGATAAAGAGTTGCACTATTGTTACCCAACCCATTAACCCGCAGCTTTCTACCTAGATGTTTACCTCCAGCCAGCCCACCGTGCTCGTCTCTGGATTACCACACACTCAAGTAAGATCCTTTCTAATATGCCATCCCTGATACTTAAACCAATCATTCACATGCACAAAATGTATATATTCATTTCAGAATCCTATCCCCAACCCTCCTTGGGCATAATACCACACACATCTCGACAATACTTACCCTCCTATAGCCCTCCAACGACTGCTCTTGCTAACTGATATTACTTCATCAGTTTGCTACTCTTCATGGTGTTACAGAAGCAATTGTGAGCCTTATTCCTGCATTTGGAACCCATTTGCATTGCACACTATTAAAACAGGAACACCCTCCATGTCTAGGCTGTATATAGGACCCTTACACACAATGGCCATAAGAACAATTATAAAGACATTTAAAAAACAGCTTTTGAACATATCCACAAAAGAACAGATTGCTCATTTTGACCTTTCCCTTGAGAGGTCACTTGCAAGAAATAAATCTTTCTTTTAGCTTCTCTAAATTTTTACATGTCTTTGTGACTAAAAATCACCTTTTTTAAAAAAAGAAGACTTCAGCTGTTAATCACTTAATCCCACTCTAACTCATCATACTTATTAATTAATATTAATTAAATAATTGTATGTACAAGTCTGTGACTTATGTTACTACCAATATCTTTCTTCCTTTAGAACTGATCAGAAGGCAGTATCTTATGTTTCTTATCACTACACAAAATTAAGCTCCATTTTATTGGACAAAGTCAGACTTAGAACTCAGAAACACAAAACTCCGTGTTTGTTATAAAATTTAATATGAGAAACTTACCTCCATTAGTACCTAGAACCGAGGTCTCCAGCTCAGGACCGTTGTCAGGCTGAACCATAACTCTCTTCTTTCATTGCCAACTTCCATTCTCATTGAAAAAAGGCATTATACATAAAATAGTGTTTCTGTCTGAAAGTTGTACTGAGATACCACTGTCACACAGATGGACAGAGGGAAGGGAAGTGCTCCTTGATCTCACAAACTGCATAAGTTTACATGAATTGAGGTGAACAAGTTTACTGTTTGCCAAATAGTCAGTGGTAATCAACTTCATTTGTGTAGTACTATGAGATCACTACACAGGGTGAGAAGCCACCTGTGACTGAAAGGTTGTAGATAGCATAGGCACATCACAGAGATTAGGATTTCTGCAAGAAACAGATTCAAGGAGATATTACACAGTGAGAACAAACATAATGGACCAACAGGACTGCACAAATGCCCACAGAAACACAAGAGACTGCAAAGCATGGATGGCTCAGGGTGCCACCTCAGTAACCACTAGGAACAGTCTTATTTCTATATTGCTCTCAGCTTCACTTTCGTACCATCGCAACAGGTGCCAAGTTTGCATGTTAATTCTACTATAAAAAGACAAAGAAGTTTTCTGTCAGTGGGGCAGGTTTCCCGTTTCCCCGAGCGGTGAGGGCTCAGCCAGGCGCAGTCGCTGCCGTGTGTGACTGTGCCCCCTGAGGAGCCCCGTCTCGCCGGGCGGGCGGCCCGCTCGGAGCCCAAGGCGCTGTCCCGCCCGTCCTGCTTCGGCCCTGCCCCGGCCGCCCGCCCCGGCCGCTGCTGAGGCGATGCGCTGGGTGGTCCCACGGGGACCCCCACACCAGCCCCTTTATCCCTCGCTCCAGCCGTCCAGGAGGGGAAAACCCTTCCTCAAGAGATGAAAGTGGCGATCTCTCTCTCGGGGTCCTACCTCACCTCACACGGCAGCACGGGCAGACCGCTCAAGTTTCCCAAGTGCAAGCAGCTTCCCCGATTGCCACCTGCAATCCCCACCAGAGCTTCCAGGAGAAACGTGCTAGTCAGCACTAACCCTTCATCTGTCTATTCCTCCACTGAGCTGCTGGAGGTGCCAGGAAGGCTGAGCTGGCAGCTCTGACCTTACCAGCTCCCCCAGGCAGCTCAACAATTGGGCATTTCTAGACAACCTTAACCACTTTTCAGTAGTGTATCTATTAAAAGTAGTTTGCAATAGAATAATAAACTACTTTATTAAAGAAAATGCTTGAACAGAGGTTTAGAAAAATCCTGTTTTTATAAAGAATGCAATGAAATGGGGCAGTTGCAAAACACATTCAATATACCACTCACCTGTGATGTGAGATTCTCTTTTTAAGAAGCAGAGCTGAAAAGTGAAAATGCCTTCTCTATAGTGATAGGAATTTTACATTGAAAGCTAATCGCTGTGTATCACTTGGGCAGCTGTAAATCAGTTAATCAGGACTGTCCTCTTGGACAATTTGCAATACAATGACTTAACATTATATAGTCACTTATATGAGAAGAAACACACAGACCTCTTCTAGCCCAAACCCTCTTAAAGACGGTTTAAGACAGCTGACATTGACACCAACCCAAGAATCTGTGTATAGGGCTCAAGTTCATGCAGTTTTTTAGTAAGTTGACTAGTGTTGTTAGCACTTCTTGTTATTAATATTTGACCTGAGGAGTTAATGATATCTCCCGTGTAAAATGAAAAATTGCTACAAGTGAACAATCAACATCAGCTCTAAAGTTTCACTTTTGTTTTCCAAACAACCACATGAAAAGGTTAACTCTGAATGAAAGAATTTTATTTTGTGCATTTCAGAAATGAATAATGACATTTTTTAAAATCAGTTGTTGTTGTGATAGACATACATGTAAAACATGTTTCTATTTTACATTACAACATGCAGTGTGAGAATGATACATTAGTTTACTTGAATGCTCAAGTTAATCATCCTTGAATAAATCAAGAGCTATAAACTGCGTGAACGTTGGTAACATTTAAAATTATTTGAACTGCGAGGGAAAAAAACCCACATGATGATACAGATCAGGAAACACCAACTGGAACACAATGGATGCACAGTTCTTACCAAGTTCTTTAGTTTACTTCTAAAAGATATTTTACCAATTACATCTTTGCATTACTAGAAGTTTTTAAGTGCAAAATATAAATGATACTAATAAATGAAAATACATCTCAGGATCAGTCAACATAAGTTTGCTATTTTTAGGGGATAATGACATGATATAGATGCATATCAGCTCATGTATTGTGTTAGATTTTTAACATTGTTTTCTTCCCTCTTAATTTTTAAACTGTCTGGTTTGACAAAGTGTTGAGTAGCTTTTTGGAAAAAAAAAAAAAAAAAAAAAGAAAAAACCCAAACCAATAAACCACCCCCCTCTAAAGTTAATAACCTTAAATCTTACTTTTGTTGCTACTTAACAGCAAAGTCAACCGATACATATTTTTTCCCTATTTTAAATATTTGTCACTAAAACTATGCTCAACTAATCAGTGCAGAAGCAACATTATAAACAGGCACATTTAGAAGTTCCATAACATATGTATTTTTGTGTACACAGCGTTGATTTATCTTTAAAATTTTACTACTACATTAGAAAAAAGTCCCTAGCAGTGACAAATATGCAGTCTCTATCAGCAGTGCGGTTTGAAAAAACAGTGGAAAGCAATCTGTACATAACATAGGAAAGTTTTGATGAAAAATATCTCATGCTTTTTTTTCCAAACACTTAAAGAGTGTTGTTGCCAATGTATTTAATTTTGATACCTGGCGGCAATCTTCTTCAACAGTCAAAGCCCTTAAGCTGCACTTAAAATTTCAAAATGTTTTCATGAAGTAAGAACAATTTTTTCTGCCATCTTGTTCCTGCTTTCTAAGTCAAAGGAGCTATAAAACATACCTTGAAACAATTACCAGGAAATAAATATCTAGGAGAACAGTAAAAAGGTACTGATACAGTAGGACACAAACCCTAATATTATTATCAAGCATTTTGGAAGGTTCAGTACAGTATGAAAAATACTTTATATGCCTCTTGCACATTAAAAAAATAATCTGTAGTTGACATTTCAGTAACATTTTTGATCAAATGACATTTCTTATGCATTGTGTTGAGAAAATAAAAAGTTCCCAACCCATATACGGCAGCAGCTCAGAAGTTCAGGTATAATACAGATCTTTCCTATTTGTAAGTTGTAAGGACTGAACACTTCAGCAAGGGAGTTCAAACGCTTACAAACCTTTCAAATAGTGTGAATATAGCCACTTCTTACAATTCTCCTCAGCCTGTTAACTTGCCCTCACATGTATCTCTGTGTAATACATATCCCTGAACAAGACGGCATGTGGGCACTGTACTTTAGACAAGATACAGAAACATTAAAATACAAATAAGATAAAATCTCAGTCTACATGTTTAGTGCATTATAATTACATCCTGTATTTATTTTTTTCAGCATGTGTTGTTTAACATTAAGAAATGCAATAGTGCTTTTGCTTTCCTGTCCTGTGATGTGGGGAGTGTTGTCAACCTCACTCTCTGCCTGTTCATTGCGCTAAGATGGAAAAATTGTATGAATAGAGTTGAGAATTACCAACTGCAACTTCTGTTAATCACCCTTCAGTTTGGGAATACTGAACTGAATTTAATAAGGGTATGTAGGCATCCAAATATGAAAAAACGTGTTTTGCATCATGGTCATTGGATTTGTTCCCAAAGGACACCCCACAGAGGTAGCATGCTTATTGTTACTGGTGTAATTTCAAAAGGCCCAGAAACCTCATATTCTCCTTTCTGATGGCAGGCAAGTATCTCTTTCCATTGATATTAAGTGTTTCCACCTGCTTCAACAGAGCTAGGACTTTCTCAAGAATGAAGGGCTGAGGTGACCATATCTCTTCAATAAATTTGTTTAATTAAGCAGTCAAACATATTGACTTATCTTTGGCTTCCCCTAACATATAGGCTGTGCATTGTAGGCACATTTCTTATGAATTACTCAGGTGAAAACCAGTTTTCAATGAAGAAATAGGTTTGCTACATGGCTCATTTATTTAAATAAATCTAGAGATTGATTAACATAGAACATTATCTTATTATTGCTTGAATTAACTCCCAAAGTAAAATCCTAAAAATTTTATATATAACTTCAAAGGTTGGTTTATTACAGTATTCATATTCATATACTTTATTTCTGTTGTTGGTTAGTGAAGTGTTCAATTGAACACACAAAAAACCAATCCCCATAATACAGTTCAATGGAGAGACAACATATTATGCCTTCATTAATGTATGGTGCTAGAGCATAAAGTATACCAAACTCAAAGCTAGAGGTTATTCTACTCCCCTTTAAGCATGCATTTGCAAAACATCCATTTACTCTTTAAGAGACAAAGGAAAAAAAACATAAGAGCTGTGCTACTTTTTTTAGCTCAGGAAAGACCTACTTTGTTACATTAAGATTTTGATTTGAAAAGGCTAAAAAACTAAAGCTACTTAAAATTAGTTTGTGCATATTCTTAAAACTGCTCCTTACTAAAAGTTTCTGCATCAAGTGTGCACTGCAGTTTTATTTTATTGTCATGGACTGACTTTCAAAAAACCCAAGCCCCACACCGTCATAGGACACAGGAGCTGCTGGCATTTAGCATCTCTGAAAGTCAGGACACAGCTTAAGTCATTGTGCAGAACAGTTGATTTCCCTTGCAGTGTAAGCCAAGTGTTCATTTATGCCCAATAATAAGACCACAGAAGTTTCATCAAATCAATCAAAATAAGCTTTTACAAGTCATAAAGGATTTCAAGGATAACACCAATCGACCAGGCCTGAGTTTCACAGCTAAAAGGACAATACTGTCCATTTTCATTAGTTAGTTCTGGAAGCCCTTTCCAGGATGATCTAATAAAAGAAAAAAAACAAGTGAGTATTGTTAGATTACATTGACATTAAAAGAACATTTTAAAACCTTTTAAAAGATTAACTCAGTAGGAAACCGAAAAGCACGACTAAAGGTCTGCTCTCCGACAGGCACAGTATGTCCTTTAATAATTAAAATCTAAATATTTTTTTCCCCTGCAGCTGGGAATTGTAGTGGAGGTGTCTTCTTCAAATCAGATTCTGCTACTAATGATATCTGAACACTGCTGGTGTGTTGCTCCTCTTTCTCATTCAGGTAGTTTTGCATTTGGAAGAATATGAATGACCTGTGAGACAACTGAATGGTATTCAAACTACACTTGAAATTAATTATGGTACTAAAAGATGATAACATCTGAAAGGTATTATGACTACACAGGCCTTTTTTGCCTCTCTAGGAGTCAAGAACCCCACAAACTTTGATATTAAGATTTAAGAGACAAAGGAAACTGTTTTCTTACAGTTTTCTGTAAGAAAACTCTTTTCTCATAAGTAGAGCCTGTTGCTACATTAATTATTCTGTACACTATGAAATAATGTAACAGAGTGAAAGTACACTACTTTACTAAGACAGAAAAAACAAAGAGTTATCAAACTGCAAGTTGTATGTGATATTACCAAATAAGAGACTTTGAAAAGACAAAAAACAACACAAAATGCTGCTTAACAAAACCCTTTTCTTCCTCAAGACAAACCCTTCTTGACTAGTCCTACAAAATTACTCTTTTGGGTACAAATAAATGCGTTTGATGTGCTGTAGAACAGATTATACGGAAGAAATACCAAGGGCACATATTTTGTTTGTTTTAATTTGTCTGAAATCCTTAACAATTTAAAAAAATAGCAGCAAAAGGGGAAAAATAGTGTTTAGGTTCTGTGGTTTGGTCTGAGGAAGAAAGCAAGTTCCTCTGTCTTCTTAGAATAGCAAGGTTATTAGTATGACAGTTTCAGAATCTTCGTTTCCTCACTTATAACACAAGAAATCCTAACAATATTTTGCATCATCTTATCTGCTGCAATTTTCATCTGTCACTACTACCCCTTTAACTAATATGTTTTAAAGGTTGTTTTGAAATATTTTGATTAAAAAAAAAGAAAAACCTCACCAACATTCTTTTTTTAGTAGATCTTAATTTTTATATAAGATTTATTTCATCCAGTCTTCACATGGGTATTGGTAATTCCACAATCTACAAAAGGCACTATATCTCACCTGTACTTGAAACCTGACTTGCAATCTGCAATACCTGTTTATATTGTAGATTTTTACTTTTACATGAAATTGGATAGGTAGATACACTAGCTAGAATGAATATGTATCTTACCTTTCAAGGTGAACATAGTGGCGAGAAAGAACATTCTTAATCATAACTATAGTTTTCGCATGTATCTCTGGACCAATCAGCCTAGAGAAGTACAATTTGGCACGAAGAAAATATCCAATTGGCCACACCCATTCCTAAACAAGGCATGAAAAGAGATTATTATTAAAGCAGTCCGTTTGAAAAGCTGACAACACTTGTTATAAAATTGAAGGAACTGGCTCTTACAGGTCCTTGGTGATAATTAAAACCTTTGGCTACATTGTAGTTGTCATTGTCAAGAGCATTATCATATACTCCACAGTACACCATATCACTGCAAGAAAGAAAAAATGCATTATGCAGAGAAAGCCTTAACGAAAGTGATACACAGAAAAGGAAAACAGAAATTAACCAAAAAATTTGTCATGGCATTTACATTTAATGATGGTTAAGGAGGTTTCCACCAGGTTCCATATTTTATATAACAATGGAATTCCAAATATTGTTTGAACTAGTAGGAAAACAGTTAATGTCTTAGAAGTACTTAAATTCCTAATTTTGCCCTTATGCTTTTACTCAAACTGTAGTGCTGTACACTGTATCATTTATAAGTATGTCCCAAGATACAAATTCAACATCTTTTATGATACCAAATTTGACTTGCTTACTGTGTGGCATCCAAAACAAACAAACAAATCAATTGCATGGACTTTTAGAACAGAAAAACAATTGTTCTGAAAGTACTTCCTGCAGCCTTATTTCACAGGTATGAGGATTTTACACATTACCTTCCCCCCAAGAAGTAATTCCTACTGTCCTGTTTTGCAATTAACACTTACTCTTATGTCCAGTGTACTTACTCTGGGTCTAAGGTTTTCATGCCTAATGGACCAAGTAGTTTTTCCTCTGCTATCTGCAGGGCTTTCCAAGCTTTATCAGGTGTGAACAGCTCTGGGGCCTAATAAAGTAAAGATTTCACAAATAATCTCTGTGCATATACATAAGACTGTATATGCAAATGCTGAAGAGAACAAGAAGCCCAAGTTTTATATTACTCTGACTCGTAGGTTCTAGAAGTTGATTCGGTAAGCATGAAGACAGAAGCTATCCAGTGCTTTTTTCAATTTTAATTTTATTTTAAATATACTTGTCAAGTATTATTATTGAAGCTCTTTAAAAATCCAATAGCAGCCCATGCTTTTTAGTCCATTTGATGAGAAAAGTGGCCTCCCAAACCTAATATAAAAAGACATTCAGAATACAGCAAACACTGCAAATTGGCAAGTCCTGTCATGCTGTATTTTTAGGAGATAGTCCCAGATGAATCAATATTAAAAGCAGGGGGGAAAAAATCAAAAGCTTTCAAAAAGTTATTCTTAGCAATGTATATTCCTGATATAGGGTCATGCAGATGGACCTTACAATGCAAGCTTAGTTCAATAATAAACACAATTTTAAGTGCAAAGTCCTCCTCCCATTCCCCCTCACTTACCACAACCATTGCTATTGTAAAATTTGGCCTGAGTTGGTAATCGCACCATGGACTTGAAGCTCCATAGCTGTCCTTATAAATTCCACGTTTGTGAACGAGATCTGGATGTTTTTCATTGGGATCTGCTGGATTCTCAGAGACAAAGAACAGCTTTTCGAAGTGTCCTTGAATTTTCCTGTTCCACTCATCGTATGTGATAATCTCCTCCTTTCCTGCAAGATGATATATACAGGTTTCATTTTCTGAAAATAGCCATGGTGGCAACACCAGAAGTATGCTTCCCAAACTCCTGACACCTCACAGGAGCACACCTAGGATCACCTGTCTCCAGCTGATCATTCCCTACATTTAGGTCAATTCTACAGTTCATAGGAATAGCTCACTGAAACTCCTAGGGAGACTAGCACAGCAGTCTCTACAGGGCACATATTCACTTGGGCTGGGTATGCTTAAAGTAATTTTGTAATTTTATAAGAGTATTCTCTCTAGAACATAGGGGACTTCCAATGATATTTATGTAAATATTCCCAGGAAGGGGTTTTCTGTGTTCTGAATATTGAGGGGAAAAAACAGAAGGAGAAAATTAAGACGTGTCCCACATTATTTTACTTTGCATTCTTGTAATGAATGATAAAGTTTTTCCCCTTTTGCCCCTAAACCTTCTTGGGTAGCTCAATAATAATCCCTAAGGTTATATGGTCACAGGTTCATTGCTTTAGTTATTTTTATGCCCCAGTAATACAATTATGAGATGTGCCTGTTTTTACCATGTCTTTTTACAGTGACTCCACGGAATGGAAATATGTTTTTCCCAGATAAATCCAGCAACCAGCGGACAGCCGACTTGCACAGTCCAACAATTTCCACAGCAGAACCATCTCTAAAATAGTAGTGATAAAAAAGCCCAATAATTACTTTAACAATGCTATTAAAGTTCAATGAGTACCTGAAAAAAATTTAGATTTTTTTTTAAGTATCATATTTAAACACTTTCTTTTTCCTTATTTACCTACTGTTTCCCTATTTCTCAGTCAGGGAACAAACTTGATTGTTAACTGGCTAGCAGATACTTTTTTGGCACAACAGTCTTATTTAAAGTCATACTATCATGCACAGATTGAATATAATTTTATATGAGTGACTAAGAACATGAAAAAAGGATCAACCCCAAAAAACTCTGTCCTCTGATGTTAAAACTGCATTCAATACAGAGTTTCTCATCTGCACATGCACTTCTGTAACTGTATTAAATTTGAGCAAGGATGCCTGCAGCAGCTTGCTAGGACATAATAGAGCTTATTTTTAAAGTGCTTAAATCTCTAAAAATCTAGATGTTGAAGATATTTTTGAATTCAGAGTAAGAATTATTCAAACAACACAATTATCAATATGTATCTCCTAGAGTAAGTCTAAATAACAAAGTACTGCTAGTTTTAGAAGTATACAGTTTTTCCTAAATTGCATTTTACTATGTAAATTCAAAATTCAACTCTCAGCATGGAGCTAAGACTGTGACAGAATCTGAGGGCTTCATCTGCCAAGAACAGACCTTTTTACTTCAAATCAGCACAAAGAAAAAAATTCCATTAATATTTTAGTAGGCAGAAGCATTTAGAACATTTGAGATATCAGCTCTTGATGTATTAACAGAAGGCACAGTAGTAGTTCTGCGGAAGAGTTTCAATTAAAATTGTAATTAAAAAATCCTGTCCCCAAAGCCTGGATTTCATACCTTGGAGTAGCTGGAATTCCTTTGTTGCGAGCTCTTTCACTCTCTCCCATTTTATCCATCCAAGTGCCACAATTGAAGCGATTCCCTCCAAAGACAAAGCCAGTTTCTTGGTCAACACCTGCAGTTACATTAAAACCTGCCAAGCAAGAATATCAGGTGTGAAGTTTGTTTCTTAGACAAAACAAAATGCCAACTGCCCTTGCCAACCCAAACCTCCTTAATAAACAATAAAACCTCCGAACAAGAGTTCTGAGGTGCACTTTAAGTGAAATTTTAAAGATAACTTGTACCATAACATATAAACAGATGCCAATAAGAAACAATTAGACACTTTTCAAATACTAAGTGTATTTAAAGTAATATAGTTACAGTAAACATAATTTTAAAAAAATATGCTCAGTAGCTAGAGGTAACAAAATATAAAGTATGATCATGAACTTCTGAATTGTACAGTAAGTGTTCTATGTATGTTACCTTCATCTCTCATGTTTTGATCAATCTGTGGGCCAGCATTCCTTTCTCGGAAATTTATGCCTTCCATATGTCGTTGCATTGCTTCCTGTATTACTTCATAAAGCGGCTGATCCTAGATTTGTTGCATGTTCAGATGACATGTGAAAGGCAAGATGAAAAACCAGTAGTGCAAATAGCAGCAATGCTTAAGACTCTAGTTTATGATCTTTCAAAAGAAAAACACCAAACATCTTCCAGTAGCACCCTTAACAACAGCAATAGGCTGTATACAGTTTTTCACAAATATTTGTCCAAGACTAAAATCAACAAAAAAATTTAGAAGCTGATGGAACTTTTTTCTCCTTTCCCAACCCCCTGCACTTGTCTAATCAGTGATGCAGATGTAGCAAGAACTGTCTAAAATGTGGAATTCTTGTGCTATAATCAAACTTCACCATAAACAACAGATAGCAACAGATTCTTGTGGCTAGAAAAAAATTACATCCTTTCATTAAAAAATTATAGTTGTATTAAATACTTAAATTAGAAATCATCTTTACCACAGTGCCTGCAGGCTGAGGAGAAGAGTCATCTCTTGGGTACATCCTAGCAACGGGACACCTGAGAATGTCTAATCCATTTGGAACAATTTTACAGTAGTCCTGGATACACTGAAGCCACCACCACACAGCATCACGACAGTTGTATCTGGCGTGTGTGCCCCCGCCAAGCAGATTGGGAATGAGACCATGTCTTAAAGTCCCACCAAATGCTAAAATGATGTTTCTAGAACAAAAGAAAAGCACAGTCTTGACTAAGTTGCTTTCAGGGCTGCTACTGGACAAAGTATTAAGCACAAAGCATACAGGATTACCTCAATAGCAAGGTAGGTCAAGAAGACAAAGAGGATTTTAAAGACAGATGCCAAAAGTTTGCTGCTGAAAGCTACAAATTACTTCATTTAGCATAAACTTCATTTGCAATAAGAAATCACCCATTCCCTACAAATTCCTCAACACAAACACATTTAAATCAGTTGGTACAAAAAATACAGCATCTATTCATATGGAAGAGATAGTTTGCTTTTTTACAGGTAGTGATATAGACCCTAAATCCAAATCCCACTGAGGTCACAGGGAAGGTTTTTATTGATATTGTTTATGATTACCCTGGTATCCATTCTGATGGGTGGGGTGGAATGGGGACGGAGGGCAGGAGTAGATGGGAATTTCCTATTAAAATACAGAGAGGTGACAGCAGCTGAGGTTATGAGAAGTTTCACTTGAGAACCGTTGCGCATACCTTGCAGAAAACAAGGATTCCAACTAGCTTTAAAAAGGTAAACATACTAGTAGACTGCAGATCTCACTGCACGAGAAAGCTGACAGTCGGCAAAATGTACAACAGCATAAATACACACTCATTTAAAACAACTAATTTTTATGTTTCTATCACGTGTCAAGCTCTACCCAAATTAAAATTAATCAAAATATCAAATCCATCTGGCTTATGTATGGCTTATTTGTCAGGTTAAACATTTACAGATACCAGATTGTAACAATCTGCAATTAGCTGATTTCTAGTATTAATAGCCAAATAGTAGCAATTACAAAAAAATCATGCCTGCAATCATGCCTTTCTTATAAAAATAATATTCTCTTGCTACTTTGAATTTTAACATAAGAAGTTCTAAAATTATTTCTCTGCAACAATGATGCAAATAAATGAGAAAGAATCACTTTAAGGACAAACAGTAGTGTTAGAGGGGCTAAAACTACCTTAATCTATACAGAACATCAGCTTTGTATCAGCTCTGAGAAAGCAAAAGAGAATCATTTTAATGGTTTTTTAAATTCCACTTAGAGAGAGCTCCCAAACACATCTAGTGCCATTAAAGTTTTATACTGCACATCAGCTGTTTGTAAAAGCTTGTGTGTCATCTCAGGTTTTGAAAGCATTGCTTTTTCCTAACTACCTCCACAGCCAATAAGAACTCAGGCTAAGTCAGTCTTACCTTGCTTCGAGATAGCGCCCAGTAACTAACATTAGACCTCTTAGTGCAATAAAAGTATCCCTTCCCCAAGAACGAAAAATTCCAGAAGAAAAGTGAGGTAAACCTGAAAAGAAATGTCATTTTTCATCTAATTCATCGATGTAGCAGAAATCTCCAAGCATACACGTATGTATAAAGTAACCAGAAGTAAAAAACATTTTCTCATTTATATTTTTTTCCTAGATTATGATATTTAAAGAAAACAGTCTTCCAGACCAGGTTTTAGATAGAGTGAAATACACCTTATTCTACACCAGTATCTGCTAGAATTTCAAGATCACACAACAGCATTTCTCATACCAGTAACATTTAAGTTTGCTTTACATCACTTGGTAATTTACCCAAGTGCCATCCCTTAATTAAAAGAAGTAGAAAGAAAACTAACAGAAAGTCAGAACTGTGGCAAGATTATAACACTTTGTTGGCAAGAGCTTATGTATGAGAGCTGTGCCATCTCAGTAGCATACAGGGGACTGTATGCTGACTGTTCTCAGCTACTAGTAAAGATATCCTGTTTTTCTTTTCCAGTAGCTTATAGAATCACCTTTTACTGCAGACATTATAACATATAGCTTTAAGAATGATTCTAAATAACAAGGCATAATAATTAAAACGTAAGGTCCATACTTGTCTTTTCTTCCATTTATTAACTTTTATGATCTCTCAAACAGAAAGTTTCAAACTAGCAGTCTCTTGTGTATGCTTCATAGGACAACATTTTCACTTCCATCACTTATTTAAATAAAGTATTTGCTAATACTCAAATATGGCCTCCACACCTCTGCAATTTTATAGTACTTGGCAGCAGCACTTGAGAATGACAATCTATGGACAAATCAAAAATCTCAGGCACAACTACCAGTGAATATGTGAAGGGAATATTTAAAACCAAACCCCCTAGTGTGATTAATCTTTATGACCAGTTTAAGGAAACACTGCCTCTGTGCTTCTAGGTAACACTAAAGCAGGCAAAGGGAATGTTACTAAAATCCAGAAACTAAAAGCAATAAAACTACATGGAAGGCAGATGGCAAAAAAAAGAAAAACACTCCAGTGAGAGAGATGCCAGTGCATCTGTGGATGTTCAGAAGTTTCCATGGCTTCAGAAAAGGAATGGGTCAACTCAGAACAAAAATAAATTCATTCTAAACCACAGAAGATAATACTTGGGACATAGAAAAGTGCCCATAGGAAGATTGCCAGATGCTGGCAGAACATTTGGAGTTATAAACACTATTTGCTGACTGCTTTTATTCTCTTTCCTTTGGGAGGCAGTTTCAGGTCAGGAGTTCTGGTTTGCTAATGGTTCTTTTTCCGAGAACTTGTAAACAATAAATTCACTCTTATTACTCCATTACAATGAACTAAACCCCATTCTGATAAGTATATTCAACTCAAGCAAGTCTTCTTTGGGCAAATCTTCACCTTACACAGAAGGCAAAAGTGAGTGAAATTGCTACCTATATTTCATACATGGTTGCTGACATGCAGAGAATTTTAACATAGTTACTAAAAACAGTTTAACTATTTTGGAAGACTTTTTTTTTTAAAGGTTGTTCTCACTTACCAGCTGCCAAGGAAACACAACACTGTTCTTTCTCATTTGTAATCTCATTGAGCCTATAAGGAACATCATGCAAGGAAGGAGACAGATCTGGCAGACAAGAGTATTTTCCTATTCCACACATCTGGACTGAACCCAAAGAAAGGTGTTTAACAAACGTTGATCCATTTTGCACAAAGCTGTAATGCAACATAATTAAATTAATTTTATGTTCAACAATATCAGTCTATAAAATGTTCCTTTTTCATTTACAGAAGGTTATGTTAAGTATTATGCATAATATAAAGTCTAAAAATGAATAGTAGTATTTTGCATTAAATAATTTTTACATAATTTAATTTGTAGGTCACTCATTTCCCCAAAATGCATGCCCAATGTTAGACTTAAAATTTATTAATTTTAATGGGAGTTTTAATGACAAATATCCCTGAAAATAAGAGTTAAAAAAAGGAAATCGTTTTTGTTTAGCTGATGCCTATACACAGACCTAAGACTACAGAAATACGACAAAACCATTTTACTATGAATAGAAGTCTGTCAAACCCAGTCAGTCTTTTTCTAAACCATATTTTTATGTATATTCATATATAGACACAAAAACTGCAAATAAAAAAATTTGTTAAACACATTGTCTGAAACAATGCAGTCTCCATTCTTGAATAGTTAATATTCAAGCATTTTCATAAAATATACTATAGTCCATGATTTTACAGCTATACCAAACTCTATTCCCATTTTAATATGTGTATTTTCACAAAACAATACTGACTTGTTCAGCATGTTTATAGCTAGGAAACAGCCTCTATTAAATCAGTCTCCCCTTTGCAAGAAGCAAAGCAGCAGACACTGAAGATTAAACAGTTATTTTATAAAGTAAGCGAAGTGCTCAGATAACGAAGAATATGTAGTTGTATCAGAGAAGAAATTTTGAACAAAGCATGAGCACAAAATACAATCTGGTATTTTCTTACCTACCTGAACTTTAAGGAATCATTGCAGTGGTACTAAAATTACAAAAAAAAAAAACCCTTCCAAAGCCTGGCAAAGAAATGCTTAAGGTTTCCTCCTTCTACTGCACAATGTCAACAGTAATTACAAATTCAAACCCTAGATAGCAATCTGAACTCTCAGTCTTTCAAATCACCACTGTTAGAAGATGGATTTGATTTTCACTACCAGTTTTACCCTTTTACATTGGAAGAGTATGAAAATATTCAAATTACATTCTCTAGCAGACAAAACAAATATATACAGATACCTCTATAGCTCTGATATGCCAAGCATACCTAGACATCTGATGCCATCCCACATCCAGAAGTGTTGTGTATGCACCCACTAATATGGCATCAAAGTAACATGGGATGAGGTAACGTGGAATTCTTTTTAGGTACACAAACATGGCCTTCAACCATTTACCAACCTATTAAAAACACACAATATAATTAGAACTTGATAAGATCAGGGCTCAAAACCCAGTGCTTTCATGATCCACATAGTTACAGTATTTGTCACAGTTTTTGTACACGCATTACACCCAATTTATCCTCCTGCTCCAAAGTTTCAGCTAAGAGAGATGAAGTCTAAGAAAAGCAGTTGGGAAAAATTGCGTTTGTAATATCACACATAAATGGGCCAAAACATTAAGTGTAGAAAGTGACTATATTTTGCTAGTCTTGTAGGAAAAAAAGAACTATCACGAAGTTGTTATTAAAACTGAGTAGCAACGGAAAGCCACAACTCAAAAGGCATCACTATAACCCAAGCATTGGAAGGAGGTTTCTCATTGTTTAAAGAGATAGGACCAAGAAGATGAAGCTTGAGATCAGGAATAGAAAAGTTATCAGAAGGCTAAATTATGTACAGCCACTAGTGAATATGACTGCAGATCTGGGTCTAGGACTCCGGATTCTGGAGATTCACATCCTTGTGTCACTGCAAAATGTTTGACGTCTGCAAAGTACTTCTCTTTCCTTCTAGACCTGTTAAATAACATCATGACAACCTACTAGAAAGTCACTACAGATTTAAACCTTGCACATGAAGACTGTACCTGTCAAAATATAACACAACTATAACAGTATCATATTCATGTATACGCCTTAGTAGTACTTTCTTAAAAAAGCAAAAAAACCCCCCGAAAACTAACTTCATTTTTATTTGAGGAAAAGTAATAAACAGGGAGGGACCCCTGTCAGCCCTTATGCAAGAGCTACCAACCCCTCTCCACTCTACATACTTTTCGCTTCCCTTTTGTATTTGTCTGTTCTTAAGTAGGATTGAGGGGAGGGAAGAAAAACATAACAATGGTTAAGTTAAGAACATATTAATGGAAGAAATTGCCTAGACAAGAAATGTATCATACACAGTCCAAATTAAAAAATATAACTAGTTGAAAATGAAACAAAGTAGCAATTTAAAACCCCGAAGTCACCAAATAAGTATTTTTACTTACTTCTGCACAGGCTCCAGCACGTGAAATCAGACGATTACTGACATAATCAATCATCCAGTCTCCAGATCTTAAATTATCACAAAATGGATGACCCAAATCATTCTTTGGTCTAATGTCTGCCATCACTGACATTAACCCTGAAGATACAAACCCAACTCTGTATTAAAAGACACACCCCTATCACAAACAGCAGTTACAATTCAGGGGGAAAAGGCACACAGCAACAGATGCTTTAACTGGATTTAACTGTATTAATTCTTTTGATCTGCATAACGAGTTAGGCTACTCAATTGTCGTTTCCTCAGCATACATCCTAGAAAGTTATGTAAATCAGGGTGGAATAACTAGCATGATGGAATTCATAGGTTTGATGAATGACAGACCGTCCTCAGTAATCCAGTAATGCCTAGGGCTTGATTAATCCAACTTTTCACTGGAGGTATACTTGTTCTTTTTTTCCTTTAACAGGCAAGGTATTGGTATTAAAACATATACTGGGCTGCAAAGGTAAGTTTCAGAGTATTGGGAGAGACGGGGTTTGTTACAGTGTGTGATTTTCTGGGTACACCACTAATTACTAGCACGGTCAAGTAGAAAAAACTGGTTTTTATTCTAACAATGTCTAATGAGTGGCAATCCAACAGCCACTCATTAGGGTATGATCTAGATTGAGCAGCTCTAATTTACTTTTCTTATTGAAAGGCTGAAGCTATTACCTTGGAGGCCTGCATACTTCAGTGGTGACCAGTTTGGTATATTGTAACACCCTCCACCATCTTCTTGTTCTTCTGCCTCACATCTATACAGCACCTGATTTAGGTCAGCCAAAGTTAGTTTGGATGCAATACT
Organism: Pachyramphus minor; assembly: GCA_013397135.1. Lineage (NCBI taxonomy): Eukaryota > Metazoa > Chordata > Aves > Passeriformes > Tyrannidae > Pachyramphus > Pachyramphus minor. The sequence continues at coordinate 1,927,312 of VYXB01007291.1, read as the reverse complement.
GAGAAAACAGTGGAGAAAAAAAAAAGAATAAAATCCAAAAGAACATTAGTATGGAAACAGGGAAAGCATTTCCCAAACAATTCTAATTTCAGATCTACATTAAAATACTAAAATATATACAACTCTCACAATATTTAATCTTGGAAATTAAGAGCTTGATTTTTCAGAGGTACGGAGATGTTCTTCTCAGATGTTTCGGTATTTATTTAGAAACACAGTATTAAGTCCAAAACTCAAACAATCACACCCCAACAGTGAGAAGCATCTCCATATTAGAAAGTTTACTTTAGGCAGTGATTACACAGAACTGGGAAGTTTTTCATATTAACCCTACTTAGTATTATACATCCAAGAAGAACACCTCAGAGTTTTTATTGCACTCTGACAATGGAAATCCATCTGTACCAATACCAACAACCACAAAAAACCCAACACCACCTCACTTTAAGTTTACATAATATTCTTTGCTCTCATTGTTTCTCTCAGTTCTACTTCAGAAACTCAAAGAATACTCACGAAGAAAATGGGGTTTTTAAAATCGGAGCTGAATGATCATCAGGAAGACTTCCAGATTTAAAATGAGGGCTGAACTGGATCAAATGGTTGCGGAGTACACCAACAGCCTCCTGTGCCTTTGGGTCAAGACTGACTCTGTAAATATGAAAGCACATCTTGTAGAAATACAGCACTTAAAATAACTATTCTCAAGTCTCCTATCACTCTATTTTAGGTAACACAGCCATTTGGCAATGGCAATAACGTACCTGAATACTATTATACTTCCTGGTGTTAGTTTTTCAAATTCTATTTCTTGAACAAATTCATTTGGCCCTTTTATGGCAGTTCCAGCTTGCTTTATGATTTTACTGTCTTTTATCTTGGAAAAGAAAACAAATTTGCAACTGAAATTCAGTGTCTTTTTCTAATGTAAAAAATTACAGAATATTACATCAGTAACATGGGTGAAGGAGGTTGATTACCTGGATATGCTCTCTGAGTTCCATTGTGAAATTAGGCAATCCATTTATAAAATGTAGATCTTTTTTGTAAGGACTAGCACTTCTCTCAATAGTCCTAGCCTCAAGTACTACTTCTTCAATTTTTCCTAAAAAAAGTTAAATAATGTTGTAGCTCTTAAGATATTTCAAATGAAAAGTGACTCCTTTGAAATTATGAAGCAAAACCTAAAACTAAAAACCTAAATATTTAAGATACACGTCTCTGTCACACAGCAAAAGAACAGAAACATATGGGGAAGTGTCTTAAATATCTTATAAACATTCACTACACATGCTCATATGCTGTATTGCATTTAAAGTGGTGATTTTTGTTATTTTATAATAAATTAACCATAATATCAGACAACAATTAGTAAATTACAACCTGTTTTTTACTGGTCACCAGTTTTCTTAGATTCCCTAAACTGCAGCTACACATGGTTTATCTTTAAAGGGTAACAATTTATTATTAATATGCAATTATTCTAATTTTCTCTATCCTTTAAATATTTTACAAACTAAGGTATACAAATCTTGTAAGTGGCTTAACATATAACAAGATTGATTTTAAAATAGGCACACACAGATGCAGTCAAAGAACAGAGTGTACTTAAAAAGCCAGTTTGGAAAGCTTCTCTTCAGAAATGTGTCAGGTAATTTTGCTACTACTAAGTACAGTCAATACTCTGCATATTTAATTAATATTATGGATGTACTCCATATATATTATCTTTATATTAATTTATGCACTAAAGAGTTGTTTATGAAAAATTTTAAAACTACAAAATACACTTATATATAAGAAAGCTGTATAGCAATGATACCGACAAACATAGTAAGGTTTTAGCCTTTTTCCCCCAGTATAACACACTTAATAAACAGTAATCCCCTCAAGTCTGTACAATTAACCATCTTGCTGTTAACTATTTCTAGTCTTTATTTCTAGTCTTTCACAAACAAGACTATAAACAATAACACAACCTCATGAGGAGCTTGCAGCAGGAAGTATACTCAAATATGAATGATTTCAAAAACCCTAAGGAAGGCAAGTTCGAGGTTTCTTTCACCACTTTGGTGCATACATATTAGGACATACAAAAGGAGTGTTATACACTGAAAATTCTCACATGGATTTCATGTGCACGTGCTTGAAGTGAAAAAGCATGGAATTAGAATAACCTGAATTTTTTGTAAACCTGCCATCTCTTGAAAAGCAAACTGATTACCTGGGATACACATTTCAGGTACTTCTTTACTGTAGAAGGAAGTTTTAGGATCCCTGAAGGCCGTTCGACACACAGCCACAACAGACTGGTGTGTGGTAGGGCAGTGTCTTGTCACTGCAACTATATCTTCATCAACTTGATCTACATACACCTGGAAAAGACATCACATTACAACTGTGCTCACTCAGAGCATATACATGAAGAAATCAGTGTCACCCTCACTTCTTGCCTGATTAAAGCCTTTAGCCCCCAGCTCCTGATGCAGCCTGTTTATGGCCAGCCTTCCTGCCAGAATTCCTGTTTGGAAATTAACTTCACCAGAAGTCAGATGTGCTGCTGGATTCCATTTTGCATAAAACCTCTCTTCAGATACTACAGAGATCTGTAAAGAAATTAAGATTTAAGCAAATATGAATTACTCTGGGGAAAAATCTCAAGCTATCACACCCTGACGTCTGAACTCTATAAAAAAATTCAAATTTCATATGAAACTAGACAACATGAAGTAATGCCATCTAGTAAACTGCTTGAAATTTCAAATAAACAACATTAAAATATATGTTATAGGACAAGAAAAAGATTCTATTTTGAAAAGCAAAAGGAGTTAAACTGTAGACACATACCTGGTGTGGCACTAGTTCATCATAGCCTTTGGTGCTTCCTGTAGCACAGCATGCCATGGAAACAATCATTGCACTTGGAAGAGCATCATAGGCAGATCGGTGCTGCATTAAAAGATATATAGGTAATAAATAGTGAAACAAAGATAATTCAACTCAGCATACAGAAGTTACACTTAATTTAACAGAGGAAGTGCTAATCCCATGATCATTATTTCCTCAATCACAACAGAATTACTGAAGAAAACTGCTACAAATGGGCTAAGCAAAGCAACTTAAGAAAAAACATCAAGATAAGCACTTCAATGCCCACCACTCACTCTCATTCTCTCCTGTAAACAGAAGCTTAGGTGAACAGGTCAACAGGAAGAGACAGAATCATTTACAGAAACTGGAATAAAAGACTCAAAACAGTTTATTTATTAACTTTTTATACTTTTCCCTGGGAAAGATGAAATGTTGAATGCTAGAGGGAGTTGTTAAAAAATTTTCTTCTCTGCATGAAAATTTGAACATCTAAAACATCCTTTTTTCATAAATACCATTCAGAAAAAATATCCAGATTGCATCAAGCCATCCCATGGTTCAGAAATATCACTTCAGAAAATATTACATGTAAACTTCTTTTTTTTGGTTTAGGTGCTCACCTGAATTGGACATTCATTATCATGTGTAATATCCATGAACAGTGCATGAGCAATAGCTGGCATCAAAGGCCTCAAACGTGGCTGAACGAAAGAGCCGACAGGTTCGCCTCCGAAACGATAAACTAACCTTCCCTCTTCATGGCTATTATAAGCAGTCATTGCCTCTAAAGAACAAAATATGTAAGTGTTTGCCTAAGAATAGCTACCATAGAGAACAGCACGCACAAAGATGTTAATGCAGCATTTAAAAGTTGTTATTTTGATGTGTTCAATCATTAAAAAAACCACAGTAAAGTCACATGTAACTGTATTCTCCAGTGTGGACACAGCCTTGGAGTATTGCACTGACTATAATATATTAAGGAAGAGAAAGGGGGAAAAGGACAAAAAAGCAGAGATCAAACTGTTTCTCATAGGCTTTAAAAAGACTCGTGCAACAAAAATCAGACACATTGCAGCACTTACATAGCAGAACTGTGCTACAACTTCTTTTTCTCTTGCTAGAGTAAGAGTGAAATATTTAACCTTCTGTAAACCAATGAAGGAGGTCTTCTCTTATTTTACAGCTAGTACTGTATTTTCTGCTGAGTATCAAAAGGAGTTACAATAGAAAACCCGTACTTCTGATTACATGGAGTATGAATTTAAAAGTGCATAATCCAGTAGAAAACTTTTTCTTGGAAAAAGCACGTCATCTATACTCTCTCATTGGAAAGAGACCACACACGCAGCAAGCCTACCTCTTATTAAGGAGGTAATGCCCAGCCTATTCACAAAGATATTGTCCAGCTCCTCATTTCCTGTGAACAGTTCAGCCACTACATACAAATCGGCTCGCAATTTTCTAGCTGTGTCCAGCATGTACTGCAAAAAGCACAGCCAAAAAAGCCACAGAAAGGGGAAAGGTAGATACAAAAAAGGATAAGTTTCAAAGCTAGGCAGGGATTGGACAATAGGAAAATGCCATGCAGCAAAGATAAACAGAAAGCCAAAATTAAGGAACAAAACAAAACAAAGTTGTTACACAGAAAAGGACACACAGACATAAGCAAAACCAAGAATCAGCACACAACACAGGAGATGTTCAACAAAACATCAAGAAAAGGTAATCGCGTAAGCAAAGAACAGGGATATGTAAGAAAAATAAAAAAGCATACCAATGTTAGTTTCACAGTTAAAACTCCAAACCATACACGACAATCCTACATAATTTTCAACTGCTTATTGTACCTCTAATCAGGCTGGTAATTCCCAGGCGGTTGACAAAAACATTGTCAATGTACTCACTGCCCGTGAAGAGTTCAGCTATCACATAAAGATTAGGTCTGACTGATCTGGCTGTTGCTAGCATCTCCTATAGATCATAATACATTTTTAATGTAAGACATCCATTGTCAGTTATGTATATATAATCATTCACATGAATGCCAACCAAACAGAAATAAGTCATTCATATATGCAGTACATTAAAAATACTCATAACGTTTTATAAAAATATGTTTATATTTTACAGATCCTATTGATGGACTGAGTAATTCTAGAAAATTTTCTGTAGACTTTTAGCTAATTAAAGCTTTCTTTTTAAACAAAATCTTAGCTCAAAATGCAAAACCAAAGGTTGGATAAAAGAGATAGCTCCTGAAGTAAGAAATCTGAGCAAGATTTCAGTCTAAGCCTTTGCAGTTACCAACCAAAAGATAGTAACAATAAATAAAAGAATGGAAGAAGTTTTCAAATGGCTGCATTTAAGAACCACTTACAGCGTCTGTACGGGGAAATCAACTCGTTTTAGAGAGCTCTTCATAGATTTAGTCAAGCCCTGTAACAAAGCTAAGACTAAGCACTAACAAGCTGCACTACTCAAAACCTATTTAAAGCCAATTTACTAGGCAAGTACAATGTCTCGATGCAGTCAGCTCCATGGAAAACAATAAGCACTAGTCTGAAAAATATACCTGCCAGACTAAGTTTTTTGCAAGTGTTCTTTACCAACTTTTAAATTCTGGGAAGTGAACTACTTCCTGTTTAATTCAGCAATAGAAAAATATACATGCAAAAAAACCAACCCACACTTTCAACCAAGTCTTGGCAATGACTCCATCTAAAACTGATATTCTGGATACTGGAAGTCATTGCACTAAGTCCATAGCTAAGTAAGGGAAAAGTTAGCCAGGCCCAACCACATCCACAATATTCCAGCTTAAGTAGAGAATTAAAAGATACAAGAGCTACACCGCACTACTACTTGTTTAAAGTGGCTGAAACCACTTTCAAACATCACCAGGAAAGAAACCTTGCTTTTAGATTCATTCACACCTGAACTCAGCCATGCAGATCCTGCAGATTTTGTAGCAACCGTGCAGAACCTATTTCACAGAAGCTGCTTTATAATAAGCACACTTAATTTTCCGTACCTCAGCTACATGAATAGGTGTTGAGTGACAGTTGTCAAGACGAACACCATGGAAATATTTGGCAGTGATTTCAGTGTATTTTTTCATATGTGCCCAGAGGTAAGGGCAGTCTTCAGGTTTATTGCCATAACGCAGTTTCACACTGTCTCCCCAACAAATGAGCTCTCTTCTCAAGTAAACATTTGAACCTGTAAGGGAAATAAATTCACTTTAGTGTAAATACAGTATAGAATGTGCACCAAAATCAAAAAGTGGTATTTTATTTTCTACTGCTAAGAACAACACTGTAATGAAGAGTAAAAATTCTAACAATAACCTAACAATAATAATTCTAACAATAACCATATCATCTCAAAACCTATATACCCTACAATGACATAGTATATGGTATAATTTCAGACTCCTCTGAGGGAATGTTTGGAATTATGTTGGATTGAAATAATTCTTCAGACTGAAAACAAATTCCTTTTAATTCTTCAAAGTAGTATAAAAACCTAATTTGAAAAAAAAGAAAAAAGCAGCAAACAAATGAACAAAATCAGTAGTTTGGTTGTTTATACCAGTCACATTGAAAAAAGCATCTCACTGGGTCAACATAAAATTGTAAATTGTGGCCGTCACAGTTCTGTTAACAGCAGACTGTGATGAATTTCTAAAGCTAGTAAGTAAAAAGCAGGGACTGTAAATTACCACTACTTTCAAAAACATTCACTTAAGCACAGACGACCTTTTTCTTCACTAACAGCAGCATAGCCACGTGGACAGAAAAACTGGCTTTCTTTGGATGTACACTGTGATTTTTAAAGGATCATTTAGAGAACTGGCTGCATTTGTTTTGCAATTCCTTTATTTGTGCCATTATGTACCACATTTTCACGCTGGGTTCTTATTTGAAAAAAATGTGTGGCATAAAACAAAGGCACAACACAAGTACAAAATACTAAAAAAAGCTGTAGATGAATTAAGAGAGAAACCTCAGTAATGCAAATTAAGTATACTAACTAAAGCCCATGACTGAAGGAAAAATACAACAGTCTGCCTAGAAGAAAGGGCAATAAGCTGAATGGCAACTGAACAAAAACACCCTTGAAACACGTATTATCTTCATCCTTGAGAAGGAGAATAGAACTAAATAAAATGCAGTGAAAGGGCTGTAGATTACTATGCAAAAATTAAATGTTTGCTAACTCTGGATCACTCTGGAATATCAACAGATTAGCTTCTAAAGAGCCCCAAACTCTTAACTGTTTTTAATTATAATTAAATTGGTTTTCATTTGATTTAGTTCAGAAAGTAAATGACTGGTATGAACAGAAGCTTTTTTTGCTTTTATTGCATATCAACACTGTCCGCAAAGGAGTTAAGATTTCAATGTTTTAGTGCATGGTGATTTCAGATCTGATTTTACCATCACAAGTAATCTGCATATTTAATTTGCATTAACTGGGTCATCTCTTGACTGTCTGACTACCACTCGGTGGACTTTTCAAGGATCCAGTTTTTGCTCACTAATGCAGTAAAATACTATTCACCTTTTCATTGCATTAGTTTTCTGCCACACTGTCATTGTCTCATGGAAATGCCAACAAGCACTGGTGTTGGAACAAAGTACAAAGTAAGCAACAAAGACAATGACAAAAGTGGGGAGGCAGGACGTCCCCATTTCAGTGGCAAAAAGCTGGTAATTTCTCTCTCAAATCTTGTAAAATTGTACCTCAAATTCCAGCTCTTAGAGTTGATCTGTATGATGAATGGGAAATTAAAGTGCTATAAGCTTAGTATCTGCTACTCTGCAGCTTCATAGGAATACATCTGGACAAAAAAATAGATTAAATAAAATCCTTTTTCCTTTGGCTAGAATATCAAATCGTTTGTAAGTAAATTCAAAGCTCTTTTGCAAACCTGGTTCAGCAAAGTTTCTAAGAGGATCATCTCCCATAACCCAGCCATTATGAGCCATGAAATAACAAGCTTTATCTGGCTGATGTATCATAGTTTCTTCTTCCTCCACAGTCAGCTCTTTGAATGGATACGTAAAATACCTACGCAATAGACAGACAATTAAGAGAGGAGGGGGGGGAAAAAAAAAAAAAAGAGACAAACACTAAACACATATGGTAACCTAAGCTGCAACGCATTGTCTTTGAAATTAAAGTTCTCTAGGGACTGGATTGTACATAATACAGATGAAAAAAAAAAAGCAGCTTGTATAAACGATGGGGAGTTTTCTATTTTGCACCAAGCTTTGAAGGACAAAGGACAGATGCTTGGTGTCAGCTGGTAGTATAAGATTAAAGCCCTAGCTCTTCAGATAAAGGACTAGCATCAAACACATCAAACTTGAAAGGTGTAAACCTTCTTAGTTCCACCCCTCTTCCACCTACAACAGCAATTTGCACTACGTAAGGCTTTGATGTGCTATGAGTACTGTCTCATGCTTTCCAGTCACATTTATTTATTAAACAGTTATCACTGTTGCTTAAAAAAACCTGTCAATCCATTAAGTGGCATTTATCCATGGGAAAGAAAACATGTACTTACTATACATATTTATGTTTACTTTTAACAAACTTTGAACTTGCTTTCCCTGGATAGATTCTAACAGTTTCCAAACAAACAAAGAAATCACATATATACCTGGTAACTAAGGGATTTTTTCTAGTGACAAGACCCAGCTTAGGACCATGACAAGCCATTCGTTCATAAAGCACAGTCCCCACAAGACAATTGATAGCCTAGAAGTAATTAAATGACGCGTTATTGAAATGCCTGCAGTTGTTTGCAATTTGAAATAATTCAGCATTAAAACACAGTAATTATAACACCTGTTCTTGGTGGTGAGTAGTTTGTCTGTATTGCTCAGCGTTTAGTTCCTCAATCCTCTTGCGAAACCAGTTACAACATTCTTCTATGGCAGCTGGTCCATTGCTTATCAGGAGGACAATAAAAGAAGAAAACAATTAGAAAAAGTTATTTTAACAACACACAGTATATATAACTAAAAGGAATTAAAAAAATTAAATTTTTCCTCATCTCCGAACATAATGTTATTTGGCTTCACAAATTTAACCTCACTTGTGATTTTAACTTGCAATCAATAATACAATACCTGTGTGGTATGAATGTTGCCAATGCTATATTCATATCTACAGTACAGCCAAATCGCCTATAATCAGGGTCCTGAAGTATTTGAAGATGTTGATTTGGATCAGATTTAGTGCTCATTTTGCCTAGGAACAAGACAGAAAAGAGTACTCAAAATAAAAATAGGAATTGCATTTAGAGGGCATAGAACTTTTACGGTCGTAGTATCAGCAAAGATAAGGGTGGTTAACGGCAATGAAGTGGTACAAAGTATTAAAAACCTCTCCTAGCCCTCAAAGCATTCTTGCATGATGCTTAAGTCAGCACATCAGATGTCTCACATAGCAAAAAATGACATTATTTTGTTTTCCATCTTACTGTCTCTTGAACTATAAATATTTAATTCACATGCTTCAGTAACATACTCTTCATTTACCTTGAGTTAAAAGGGTTTTAAATTGCTGCACAGCTTTGTTGACATCCACTTGGAAAAACTCCCATAATCTAATTCTTGGATATATGTCTTCACAAATTATTTTACGTAAACACTGCAAAAATAAAAATTATGTGAGTTAATAATGTTGCTTATTAATATATTTTTAAAAAGCTAAGGGCTCACACGAATTGCTCAGAAGAAAAATTGGAAAGTAAAGGCTTATTTCAGTAAATATATCTGCAAAGTATACACCTTTTTTTGTGCATTTACACAAACTTAGAAACATTGAAAGGTTTAATCAGCTATTTATTAGCTTATACTTAGTTCTCTTTCACTTACATTCAGGTGTTGATCGTTTTCAATCAAGGGAGGGACCCCTTTGGCAATGCACTTCCCATCAGCCACCATACAGGTCAGGTGCCACAGAGCTCTGTCCAATACCCAGGCCGGCTTCAGGTGAGGAGAATTTACAAGGTTATAGCCACATTCTGGGTGCATCCTGAGCCATTCACTGTTAGTAGCTTATTGAAGAAAGAAAAAAAGTGGGGGGTAAAAAAAAAAAAAGAAAAAAACTCAAACAAAAACTTAAGCACAGAAGCTGAATGCTTCATTGTCTTTTGCAAACATTTTAATACCAAGAAGCTGAGGTACTATGGCACATATAGTTCCTTCACATTTCAACTAAGTTTTCCATATCAATAGAAAGCCATTTTTTATGCAGAGGCGTTTGTTATTGATTGCCACTTTTATTGCAACAAATACACCTGAAGAAACTGCAGAGATTTTTTTTTTCATGACATAAAAATACGCAATAGTATCACCAATTATAAAACACTGGGAAAAAAAAAAATCACATTTTTGTTGCAGGAAATACACCAAATAACCAATGAGATGCTGATGTTCTTTGTGTGTTAAAAGCCAAACATATATCCCAAACCAAGATTTACAATTACGTAATTTGTTTAATTTTTAATATTCATTGCACACAACTAGAGAGCAAGAGTACACACACACCCCACCCAAAAAACAATGAAATTTTAATTTAATGAAAAATATACTTAAATGTGCTTTTAAGAAGGGATTAGCTGTGATACTGTTGTGTACATAAGAAGCAGAGTGGTGGGAAGCAATGCCACAGAGTCTTACCCAGGAAGATGAGTGCTCGATCTGATGCATGCAAATGGAACACTAATTGAGATCAAACACTACACTCTGTGTCTATTTTCCAAGTTTCCCCTGTAGCATCAACAAGCACCAGAAAATATGCTGAGCATTGAGAATTCTCTCAGAGAAGGTAAGGAGTCTTCACCAGAAAATGGGTGTAGTATTCTAATACAGACAGTGTACATTCAGCAATATGATTAAATATGTATAGTAGAACAATTTGATTTTGGAAGTATGACAATGAAGAAGACACCCAAGAGTTAATTTCTTTTCATTTTTGAAGCTGTCCTAAATACTGTCTAACTGAAAATAAATTTCACAGAATAGTTTGGGTTATATTCTTCTGAATAAATATTTGCAATTGAAAAACTAAATAAAAAGAAAAGCCCACAGAATGCCTAAGAAAGCAGGTTTTCAGAAAAGCAGACAAAAACAGAAGTAGTACTTCATGCATGGGAAAATATATAATAAATTATTGTATTGGAAATACAAAGAGTCACTAACATGTCCAGAATTATAGCAGAACAAATAACACCTAAAATCCAGGTTTGCTTAGTTCAAAGAAGTTAAAACAAATATGTCAAAGGTAAAGAAAAGATGTCCTAGCTCGGTCCACAGTGTGAACAGCTCTTCTGAACACCCTTTAACATTATATCTCAAGACAGTTATGCACATGGCAAAATTCCATGTTCATAAGGTCAAACCATTTGTAGAAATGAAGATCTTCATGATTTAAATACCACCTACAACTAACCCAAACATGTTTAACAGTTACATAAAGCAATAATAAGCTTAGGCTGATAAGGGCTGTTCTAGGCTGAAAAAAATTTTTTTCTCCAAAAAGCAAAACCACTTGTTGTGTTCACCTGTAGAGAACTATGATTTACTATAAATGACTTTCATGAGTAAATACAATTAATCCTAAAAAGACAATTTATAATTTAAATCTAAGGGGTTAACATAAAAAAAAAGTCAGCAGGCCTTCCATTAATTCTAGTACAAAACAGAACGATGTTTCCTGATCAGAAGGTAAGCTCAAGTGATTCACAACATAACACCAAAAGAAATCTAACCCTATAGGAAAAAAATTGCCCAAAACATCACTGGTGATTACATTTGTTACAGCTAGGGAAAAAATAAGTATAGTATAGAGTGTTTATATGTGTGTATATATATATATATTTGTGTGTGTGTGTGTATACAAAGTCAGCACAAGAATATGGAAATACCAAGACAAGAAATTACAGAAAACTTTCTAAAATCCACTACAATCTTCTCTGAAAAATCTGAAATTATTTCTTTAAATTACTAACTCATTGTTATATAAATTAAACACAAACTTAATATGGCATCATGGCCCAAGACCTTTTTTTTTTAATTCTTTTTAAAGCACAGAAAAAGGTGCTGTTTGATGTGATAAGTTAAGTGCTTGAAAGTAGCATTTACTCAAGTACTATATTGCCATTACACACCAATAGCCTCTTGGAAAAGATAAAAAATATAAAATTTATTTTAGGTTATTTTTATTCCTTTAGACAATGTATTAGAGCCACTGAAAGCTCAGAAAAGGAAAAACAAACAAGTGTCTTGTTTCTATCTCCCAGTGAAAAGTAAATGCCAGTTGCCATGTGTTTCTTACTCAAATCTAGGCAGGTCCCAGAGAGTTTGCCAGTTTATCTGTGATACTCCTGCAAAGAGGCCAAAGGTGCATTGCCATTTAACACATCAGTGCATGACCTCACTTTTAAAGCCAGGCCATAGATGTTGGCTTTCATTTGAGCCTAACAGAGATGTTAACAACAAAAACTGAGTCCCACTGCTCTCCACTCCCAGGTGAACACTGAACACCTTAATGCTTTCTCCTGAAAGGGAGCTGGCTGACTCCCACAGGAACAGAGTGGAATACAGTGGTCTCAACCAAAAAGCAGAAACTACCAACAGATAGAACCAGTGTAAGCTGAGGAGTCATGAGCTGTTTGAATTAACAACATTAGAGGATTTACTGTGAGACAACTTAAGCTTGTCATGCAGACACACTGCAGAATTAATAATGATGTGCAAGTATCCATAATCGGCTCAAATAATGGACTATACATCTTGTGCCTTTTATATTCAAATGGGTCTGTGAAACATGTTTTACAATTAAATCACCCCAATGTGCAGAAATTAATTAATTTAACTACTGGAAATCACTGTTCAATTAAGAGGGAAAAAAAAAAATTACATTTCTATCTAATCAAGATCCAGACAAAAAGAACCCCAAAAACTATTTCCCTATTTTCTTACTTCAAAAAGAAATCCAAAAAGCTCCACAAGCATATAACATAAACGTATCATTTGTCTAATGTCATTTAATAAAGTTTGGAGATAGTTGTATATCAAGAGGTTTGGATTATAAACAACAAAAAGGAGGGGGAGAGGAAATTCAATTTTAAAAGCAGGCAGGAAAGCCATCAAGTATTCCTTGCTTAATGATGTAAGTCAGAACCACAACCACCTGAATATTTCTACCCTGTTAGAAACACTTCTCAACATCCTTTCACCACGGTACAAATGTTGAGTTATCCATCCCAATGGAGATGACTAACTCAGAATGTAATCCGAAAAAGTCCTTCTACAAATGTAGCCAAATAATGTGACATTTGTCTTCTCAAATATATTCTGGTGTCTAATTTTTAGAGCTAGGTATTTCTAATCGTTAAAAATGCCAAACTATCTCCTTGGTAGCATGCAAATATACATTGTAACAGGATCTCAAGCATATGTAACAGAAATTGGGCTTCTGGTTGGTCAAGTGCAAGAAATTTTTTATCCAGAACTGGGAGGATGTTTAAAAGCCTAATTCTCTGGACACACAGCCAACAACTATACTTAGTAACTTTTCAACAAACAGATAAGGCAAACAGGGCCCACACTGCATTGCAGACTGATTGGATCGGAATGTTTGGCACAGTCAACACCAAAGAACAAAAGCAATTAAAGCTTGAAATTCACATAGATCTGTATTTAGGGGTTTTTAAGCCTCAAAAGACATCAATATACATAACTACTTGTACTCTGCTAATTATTATGATCTTTAGGATTACAGCATAACAACACAGAAGAAAACCCATTGTCCCTCAAGGAAATAAGTAACACCTTTGATGTATTAGCATATCTATGCTTAAAAAGAACCCTGCCCTAAACTCAAAGCTCTCTTTTTGATTTCCCCACAGACTGAGCTGTAACATTTCCTCTATTGCTTAATCCCAGCCTCTTGTCCCAACTCCGTTTACCATCTGCATGTTAGACCCAAATTAGAGATTTTAAGCAGCCACAAGCATAATACCCAGTTTTACAAGTACTAAGATTATGTTCACCAAATAATTCATAATGCAGACTCTGTTCAAATATGTGGGAACTGCACACCACAGTTCATGAAAACAAGCATATTATAGAGACACATACACAGCTCATCAATTCTCTCTAAGAAAGGCTCTCTTCAGTCTTTCAGTAACAATACTATGTTCTTTTACACCTGTTACAGAGACATACCAATTATAATTGGAAGGAGTTGTTCTGGATTTGAGACATTCAAAGCCAGAGAACTACATTGCTTAAAACAGCTGCTAAAAAATGCATTCAAGATGGACAAGGGAAATAATGAAATATGGTTATAGGAATAATCTGGTTACTAACACACAAAAATCGTACCAGTATGATTGTAGACTACGTCTGTGATGCAAAGCATATTCCATTCATTTTTCAATTTCTCCACAAGAGCTCCTATATCGCTCCAAGTGCACTTTTTATTATGGCTTGAAAATTCAGGATTTACTTCTAACTGGTCAGCCAGTGAATAACATGATCTAGACAGTCCAAGCTTCTGCAGTGGTGTAAAATGAATCATGTTGTAACCTATGTAATAAGAAACCATTTATTCAATGAGGAAAAAAAAAATCAAAGTTACTTGGAAGAAGCTTAATAAGCTGTAGTTATAGCACAGACTTAGAGCTAGTGTAAATGAATCTGAATCTTCCCCTTGAAATTCTGTATAGCACAAGCTTTAAAAATCACCCTGTAAATTCTATAAACTGCCAAGTCTATCTGAAATCAAAAAAATAAAACAGAATTGGTTTCCCATATTAGGAAATCCCTGAATTTTTGCACCTTTGTCAATATTTTAATGATTTAACTGGCTTAATCTGTTAATTAAATTGAATGTAGTAGAAAATATTTAGTCTAAAAGGAACAAATGAGCTGCTCACACTGAAGCTCTTCAGTGTAACTTTGGTTTTTGGTCATAAGACAAAAACTTACATCCTCAATAGGTGTATTGGCATTACCTGTTTCTTTTGCAACTTTAAGTCTATCTTCCCATTCATGAAATGGTCCCAGACACTTAGCAAGGAACGTCTGGAGTGTAACACAATCCAGAGGCAGTACATGGTTATCAGCTCCAACATGCAAAATAGGATCCACAACTATGTAACCTCCACCGCTTTTTTCATTTCTAGGAAAAATTAATTTTCATTGGTAAAGTTAATACCCACTGTCAGTTTCAGAAAGAGAATCCAAGCAGTACAGGTATTTAAAAAACACAGTAGCCCAGTACAGTGGTTGGGGGGAGAGGAGCAACAGGACTGCAGGACACCTGAAGAAAATAGGAAATACTGAAACGATCATCTCTTGGACATCATTGCTCTACTGGAATTAAAAGAATGCAATTGGAATACAGAGCTTTAAAAGTGAGATACCTTTGTTGTTGGCTGAGACAGAGTACAGGTTCCTCCTTTTGGCATATAGACAGAAACACAGAAAGCCTGACTGCCCATCTATTATTATACAAAGATCTCCATTTTGAGCATCATCCTCAGGAAGATACCCAAGCTAAATGTCCTTCTAAGCCTGGAAGAATTTAACCACCCATCTTCCAGAAACTCCAAATACCAGACTACAATTATTAGAGATACTGGCATTCTCTTCTTCAGTTGTTCCACTGAAACAAAGGAGGACATAAAGGATGCAAGTAAAGAATGCCAGAACCTCTGTGCTAGAAAGGTAGAAAACAACCCTCAAAGTCAATGAAAAAAGTACAAATTAGTCATTCATATGCTCATAATGCTGATGAATTTCAAAACTTGTAAAAATAGATTGCTTCTCCAGTAGTCACAGAAAATTAACTTGGTTCTGTATATTCTCCAGAATCTCTCAGTATCAGAAAGTATCAAATAACCACCAGAGTCACTGACTTTCATTAGCAGATTCTGACTGGTCAGATTCTGACTTGCAATTTGAAATATACGTGGAAAAAAATGGCTTTCTTCAGGTTGAAGCGTAGGAGCAGACTGCATTTGGCAGTAAATATAAGAATTTCACTTACCCAAGAGTAAAATAGTACTGATATGACCCAGAAATTTGGAGATCCAGCTTGCAGTATTTGTCAGAGTCATCTTCCTTTCCTGCAGGATTGTGCCATGATAATGACCTGAACTTGTGGCGATCAAACACTTCTCCAGAAGCTGGGTAATTTGTGTACACAGTAACGGGCTTGCCTTGAAGAGTTGGGCCCAGTCGGAACTGCAGTTCAAAACCTCAAGACAAAAAAAAAGAAAAATCACTATCAGGATGACTAGGTATTTCTAGTCTGTTATTCTAACTCCTACTTAGATATTATGTTAATAAAAAAGCACCCATATATCTGACAAGAATTTCAGCAGAATGAGATATTTCTACAGCATAGAATCACAGAATATCCCGAGCTGGAAAGGACTCACAAGGATCACTGAAGTCCAATTCCTGGCACAGGACAGCCCCAGGAAGCACAGCATGTGCCTGAGAGAATTGTCCAAACACCTCCTAAACTCTGTCACCCTCTGGGTGAAGAACCTTTTCTTAATATCCAACCTAAACATCCCCTGAGGCAACTTCAGTCCATTCCCTGAGGTCCTGTCACTGGTCACCACAGAGAAGAGATAAGTGCCTATCCTCCCCTCAGTCTCCTCCTCTCAAGCCTGGACAGACCAAGCAACCTCAGCTGCTCCTCACACGGCTTCCCCATCGTCTCTGGACACTCTCTAATAGCTTTAGATCTTTCTTATATTGTGGCACTCAAAACTGCACCACCTCTCCCTGCGTTCCTAACACTGTTCTTTGCATACTTTACATATAGTCCTTTTTCCTTTACTTATAGGACAGTCTCCTTTCCTATTTGTTTCTCTTTGCTACATAAAAGTCTTAAAAACAAAATATAGAGAAACACAGTGATCATCAGACTGCATGAAATTTTATGAAGTCTTTATGTGGTCTTTATGTACATAGGTTTACCAAGTCATGGGATGACCCATGAAAATGTCTGAAAAAAAATTAGGAACGCGTTTCTAAACAGAAAATATTTCAAGCACCTTCATTATTCATTGAGGGTTCACTAAACAATGCTAAATTCCTTATGCTTTTAAATGTAAAATGATATATAATTGTGTGTAAACTACAATATACAAATTTTTAAACTTCCAGAGAGCTCAACAAACCAGAGGAAGTTTTGTATACATACTGCAGTACACACACACACACACAGAAAGAGGCTTGAGTTTAGGCTGAAGATCCCCCTGATAATGAGAAAAAATTGAGTTAAAAAATTAGGACCTAAAACTACATGTAGTCTGTTGAGCTAGATATAAAAACAAAAAATCAAGAGGTTTCAGAAAAGGTTTCCACTTGCAGGTATGAGGGCCACCATCATATGCATGGCTAATTACAGGGTTCTTTCAAGTGAATGAAATGGATACATATTCTTGCACAGTGACTTTTCTAAATTACATGCCAGTCACACATGTAACTGTAGTAAAACACCTACTAGCCCTAGCAGTCTACAAAATAGGGAGTAAAAGAAACCTGAATATTTGTAAAAAAAGAGAAAGTTATTAATATGCAGATAATGAATCAAATAGTAAAATACCTGGATGTCAAGTTCCAGTATTGTAAGTCAAAAAAAAGCCACTTGCTTATTAAGCAGAATCACAGGGACTCTAATACCAAAATTCACTGTCTGAAAACATTTAAATATAAGTCTGACCAAGTTTGACATTTCTCTTACTAACAATCACCACTGCACCAAAACCCACCATGCAGAGCATTGGTTTTTGGATCTGAATGTCTTGCAGGTAAAAGAAAGCTTATTTGAAAGCAAAAAAAATTAAATTAAAAAAACCAACCACTTTTGGAATGTTAAATACACTCTCTTCAGTACTGACCTGACATTTTGTAACAGGGATTACTAAAATTAGACGATAGGGATATATGCCATTGATATCCTATTTCCTGACTGACATCAGGAATGCTGTGCTCAAAA
Source organism: Pachyramphus minor (assembly GCA_013397135.1). Classification (NCBI taxonomy): domain Eukaryota; kingdom Metazoa; phylum Chordata; class Aves; order Passeriformes; family Tyrannidae; genus Pachyramphus; species Pachyramphus minor. The sequence goes on along the minus strand of VYXB01007291.1, from coordinate 1,909,393 downwards.
TTAGCCATGCCCTCTTGGAGACTGCTACCAGCAAAGGCACTCTGAATGTTTGATAGCCCTGCACTTCTGTGCCACTCCTATCAAGAAAATCTACACAACTGGATGGAAGAGTTAAAAATGGAGGTTAGGGTCAACTCCGCACATCTTCAGTTCTTATATTAGACTGTAAGAAAATTTTGAAATCAATATAGTTGGAGAGTTTTTATTCTTAAGAACCAAAATCTTGCTCCTCTACTAAACCACTTTGATATTAGGTTACTAGATCAGTAACACACAGTACTAAAACCCACAAAAATTGTTTAAAAATAAAAATTGTTGCATCATTAAAAACATTTTTTAAAAACAATGGGTTTACTTTTATAGTCTGAATTTGCTGACTGGCATAATAGTCGACCAAGTGGGTCATTTAGTGGGGGTTTTGTTTATTAGTTTTGGTGCTTTGTTTTACTGGGTTTTTTTTGTTTTTTTTTTTTCCAAATAGACTTAAGAACACTTCAAGGAGAAACAATGTTAAGTTCTTAGAAGTATGCAGCAGCGCTAAGAAATCTGACAATGAGATTTAGGAGGAGCTAAAGAGCTTATATTCTGAAATACTACCTCAAACTTTCAGACTTCGCAAAATGCTAGTATTACTGACAGATTTCAGAATTATATTTTTAAAACATGGGATGCTGCTTAAGACATTGCAGCTAACCACTGGAGATCTTGACTTATAAGACTTCTTCGGGTCCCTGAAGTACAGACTATAAAAGGAGAGGGACAGGGCCCGTCTAAAAAATGCTTCGTACTTCGCTCCCATTAATACTGACGGCTCCAGGCCAATCTGCTCTTCATTTCTCAAGAGTTTTATGAGTCAGACCAAGCTGTGGCTGGAGCCCATAGAGCTCTGCAGGGAAAGCAAGACTGTCAGAAATTGTTTCATATTAAAACAACAGAAAAAGTAAACCCAAACCAAATCAACAAAACCACAGCCAAACCCAAACCAACAACAGCAAAAACCCCACACCCCAAAACCCCCCCCCACCACAGGCTGAGCTCCGTTTCCACTGCCGTTCAAAGACGGTGCCGAGGTTCTGGCCGCTTCCTTCTCACGCGGTCCTGCCGCCCCGACCTACCCTGCTCCAGCCTGAAGAGGGTCTTGTCCAGTTTCTCCATCTCGCTAAGGTGAAGCAGCCGTGTCTCCTTACCGCCCGGCATGGTCGCGGCCGCCCGTCCGGCGCTGCCCCCGCGCCGGGACACTCACTGCGGGGAGGGGGAGACGAGCCCTGCCGTGAGGGAACACACACAAAACCCCGCAGGTCAGCGGCGACCCCCGGCAGGACGCGGCCGCTCGGGAGCGCCAGCCGCCGCCAGCCGCGCTTACATGTTCCCCGGCGCCGGGGGAGCGCGGCCTCTGGCGCTGCGGGCAGGGCGGAGGGCAGCCGGGCGCGGGACGAGCTGTCAGGCGGCGCTCAGCTCTGCCCCGGCCGGGGACCGGCGAAACCCCAGAGCAGCTCCCGTCCCACAGCGCGGCCCGGACCGCAGCCAGAAAGGCGAGGGTGTCCCCGTGGAGGGGGAGCCTGACACCTGTCACTCTCCGCCCCGGCACCTCCGGCGACCCCGCGAGGCCCGGCACGGCCGCCCCGCCGCCCTGCGCGGGGACCGCTG
>VYXB01007291.1:1888915-1907480 GCA_013397135.1 Pachyramphus minor | reverse complement strand
GTCCTCCGCCCCGTCCCTCCGCCCCACACTCCGCCCCCGGGCGGGCTCGGCCCCGCCCCAGCGGGCCCCGCCCCTCTGTCCTCGGCCCCGCCCAGTTCGGGCCAGCCCAGCCGTCCTCGGCCCCGCCCCTCCAGGCCAAACCCGCCCCTCCCCTGTAGGTCCTGGCTCGGAAGCCCCTCCCGGGCATCGCGCCCTGAGGGCAGAGGCTGGCACAGGGAGACCCCAGGGTTCCCTCAGGAGCGAACCCCGTGTCCCGCGCTGTTGCGGCAGTGAATGGGCTGAACTCTCCGCGGGTCTGTGCCCTGGAGCACCGCGGGGCTCCCGGGTAACGCGGCACGGCGGTACCTGTGTCCTGTCCCAGCCTGTACAGCCACCGCCCCGCCAGCGCCTTTCCACCCGGCTGGGGCACGCACACGCGAGAGATGCCCCCAGGGGCCAGGGCACCTGCGGCCGGAGCTCTGTGTGACTGATCGGGCGCTCCGCTGAGGGCAGGGTGGCTCTAAAGGTGCCTGGAGCGTCCCGCTTGACGCCTCCCGGCCCAGCCGCTCCTTGCCGTGACCGCCGGGCTCCTTAGCGCTCCCGCCGGGCCACCCACGCCTCATAGGCTGCGCCGCAGGAAAAAACATGATGTCAGACAGGGTTTAAGTGCTATATATAGTGTGTGGACAAGACTACCAACTCCGTGGATCTGTCTTCGACCAAGAGGTAGCGTGTTTTTTTAAAAAAAAGAGACAACACCAAAACATCCCCCCATCCCTTGCTTTGCAGAATACTATATAAACCATTACCATTGCTTTATATTGCAGAACACCTGAGACAGTTGCTCCAGGACTCTCACCACCGAAGTCATTAACTGCACTGCAGTGTAAAGGTCAGCCTTGCATCTTTGGAAGGTCAGTCTATTTTTATTGCCTAGAAATACATTTTTAAAAAAAGTACTTCTCAAATTACAACCACTATGTTATACTGAGCTGTTTGTTGGTTTGTTTGGTTTTTTTTTCTTCTTAAACGTTGTATATTTCGTGGAACTGGAAGCAGTCTTCAAAACAGTTTAGGTTTAAACCATTTACTTCCAGTTGCTCCATGCATACCCTCATAACTGGGTTTTACCACATTGTATTCATCCAATTACAATGCATTTACAGACAGTCCAAAGGCCTTGATATTCATGGAAACACTGCCATCATTTCAAAATGAGTTTTTTGTCTTTTGGTAGCTATTTTTCTTTCTTTTTCTTTCCTTTTCCCTTCACCTGCTTCTCCCTATGAACAGCATAGGAAATCTGACTGATCCTCATTACAGTTCCCATTTTTTGGTATTGTTGAGAAAGGTTTTCATGTTGGTGTAGGCGAATATGTCAGCTTATATGCCCCTGACAATATTAGAGACCCTAGATAGAATGGGGAAAAATTCACAGTAAAAGCCCTCCTGTGAGTGCAGTTCCCTAACATTCGCCTTAGTGAGGTTCATTCAGATATGATTCAAATATGATACTTCTAATCTGAGACACTTTACATGGATATTTCCTGGGACCTACTAGGATTCTCCCATTGTCCTTGTCTTTCCTAGCACCTTTATTCTTTGCTCAGTTTGCTGTCCTGTGTTTTTATACAGGACAGAATTACACCTAGCAGAATCCTGGCTCTCCTGGTATGCTGGCCATTTCTTCTGAATTGGATGTGTCCTAGAAAAGAAGATGATACAACATAGGAATGGAAAATACAAGAAGCTTCAACAGGTTGCGAGAGTTGCAGTAACAAAACCAATTAGGTAATTAAAAGAGACCTGGACCATGTTTTTGCTGGAGTCCTCAGCAGGCTTTGGTATTCTTAAGTGACTCTGAGGTTGGTCTGCCACAGAGCCTTGCACAAGTGGTCCTTCCTCCAGGCTTGCAGTCCTGTCATGTACTGTAAATGGGGTGGGATTTAGGAATTTCATGAGCTGCTTACACAGAGAATGGCTCTGAGAGAGGGAGAGCAAATAATGCTTATGTGGCCATGTCCTTTGCAGTTACCCAGAAGTGCATGCTGAATACTTTTTGAAAAGCAAGAAAAACACAAAAGGGTGTTACGAATGCAATTTCACTGCTGCTACTAAGTTCTAAAATGCGGCTCTTTTGATTTTCCTACTCAATAAGGAAACTCAGCCTACCCTAATTACTAGGTTTGCACTGTCACATCTCCTCTATGCTATGCATTGAGACAGGTTTTGAAATCTATCCAAGTTTATGAAAAAGGATTTTTAAGTGTCTTGGACAAAAATCATTAGGAAACCAATCCTGAACCAGTTATTTTGACCATAATTTGTGACTGTAGCTAAACCAGATATCAACAGTGTAAATGAAGGACTTGATCCACTACACAGCAAAAAAGTTCCCTAGGTACTGTTAAGTCACTTAATAACTGGAACAATACCATTTCATTGGCATTCAGTTCAATAGAAAAAAATACTAGTACAAAAGTAATGAATATTGCAGATCTCTTAATGAAGTTTAATCAAGAAAGCAGAGCAGACTGCTCTAACCCTTTCTCCATCAGATCACCTCTTATGCTGGCACATCTCTCACAGACTTAGGGTCTGTATTAATTTAGCAGATTTAAATTGAGCGGGTTTTCTCTATATGGGAACCACACCAAAATATCAGTGCACACGTGCTACCATTGAGCATTGCAGATTTTGTCGAGGATACAGCCAAAAGCAAGTGTGCATGGCATTTGCTACACTGGTATCTAAAGGGTGGATTTCACAGTGCCCTTTTATCTTCAGTTTGCAGTTTCTCAGTGTGAGATATGATATACCACAGCAGGAAACGATCAAGAGTTGCTTCAGAATAAAAGTGCACATCATATCAAAGTTATTATCAGGAAATAATTTTGCAGCTTTTTCAAATGTGTTAATAGCATAATTCTTTGCTCTTCTTACGTGCACCTTCCTAGTGCTTCCCCTCTCCTGCCTTCTATTTTGCAACACAGTGTTAAAGAACAGTTATCCTTGCAGTGGTGTCAACACACTTTGGGGAGTTTTTCAGTGGGTGTCAGATCACACTGATGTCATATTGCCTGCGCCTGTTTTAAAGGTTATGACTGTAAAGTGGGGGAACTTAGAGCACTTCCATGATGGTACCCATTTTTTATTTTTAATAGCAGAAAAAGAGTTCCCAATAACAACAGTAAAAGCCTACTAGCACAGAGAGAACATAACCAAACATCTAACTAAAATTAAAAGCAGATTCATTTGGCCTGTATACAGGAGATGCGAGACTTTTAAAATTTAAAGTGATAGCACATTTTTTCTTGATGCAGCACACTCATGCCCTGTAAATTCATGAATTAACATTGTGTTATTGTTCCAACAATAGAAAGCTTAAGAGGTTTTGAATCTTCTGTCTAGTTGTTGTTTTCTAAAGGGGAGATCTCAGCCAGAAATGAAAACCTGAAAGAAAACTCCTATTCTTTAAAACTGTATGTCTGCAATTTGATTAAACTGCAGCCTTTTCTAAGAGTTAGACCTTTGCTATGCAGTGACTGAAAACTAGTGCTGTTCTTAGACAATTATGTGCCCAGCAGGATTTTATGTATGTTCTTGGACATTAGAATCTAGTATTGAGTGAAAACATTAGAGAGAACATTGCAGTAATCACCTGTAACTTATTTTTTAAAATCCCTTCTAAATAGCTAAACAGATTGCAATAGTAGGATAGGTAGTGAATAAATAGCAGGCTAGAATAAAAATGTCTATATAAGTAAGAAATCAAATAAGATGGACAGTCTAGGACACTAACCTGTTCAGTTTGCTCTTTCTGGCCTTTCCTGTAGTTATTTGGCAGCTTTGGTTTGATCTTTCAAAAATTAACCTGGTGTCATCATGAATTTTTGGATTGCAGAAACATTTTTTGGTTAGTTTTTAATCCCAGATTGGCCATTCTCTTACTGTGTGGCCTCCATATAAAGTTAATTTTTAATAGAAAATTGTAAAACTCAATGCATGTATCTTCACAGAGGTCCATATAAAGTGTTGTTATAGTTAAAGGTAGCTTTTCACATAATTGCTTAAGATATGTTTGTGCTTTAGCTAACAGCATTACATTATTTTGATATTAATAATCTGCAAATGTGGTGACTTGGCAAACGAAATATAAAACCAAGTGTCTGAATGATATTCTTGTACTGCTTAACTTAGCTAAGTGTAAAATAAATCCAGGTATACTGGGCCAATTGTTATTGTAGAAGGAGAAAATACCATACCAGTGTGCTGACCCACTATGAGCACTTTTGTCTTCCTGTGGATTGTTCTGTTCAACGCTAGTGAGATATGCTGTGATTACCATGAATATTTTCCTGGTCCATTAAAATAATAATCATCCTTAAATCTCACCTAGACAGCCCTTTAAGCTCAAAAGTTAGATAACTGATTGTGCTTTTCTGTTGTATAAAACTGACATCTGATTTTTAAGCGAAGAAAAAACTACATGCTACTCCACATAACCTGAAGTTATCTGAATGCTAATATTGAGGCCTGTAGGCCTGCTCTGTAATCTTTCAGTGCAGACAGAATTCAAGCCATGGTAATTTAAGCATCTTAACATGCCATAATATGTTGAAGAAGGAGAACATTTCACCAAAAGTATGACTACAGCAAGCATTTGTTGTCAAATATATTTTTCCTCTCTTCTTCACACCTTGGAACAAATTCTTGATTTCTTACTGCAAAACCACTTCAAGTCCCAGGCCTTTCAATGAGTTTATGCATTTGACTACCAAGTTAAACAGGCAGGCAGAATAGGGAAGATGATACGAGAGTGGTTTGCTCTAGAACGCTACAAAGATAGAATTCAAACTGACAAATCTTTTACCATGCAGCAATCAGTCCACCTACTTCAGCATTTACAGTTGAACCATCACCAAATGCTGCTAACAGAAAATAGAAGTCCTTATTTAATGTTTGGCTTATTGATATCATCATGTTTTTTGGACATCGATGAATTTAAGTTTAGGATTGCTGATAAGAAGTCATTTGCCCATAACTGGGCAGTGGCTCCTACATGAACTCCCAGGACCTAGGAATTACTGCTGTACTTTGGGACAAACTGCTGCTGCCACCCAGTTTTTTTTGAGTATCTTACCTCTGCACAAACCACTGGCTCTTCATTCTAGCTGGATTCCTGTTGGTGGGTGAATTAGTGTCCATACAATAGTGCAGATTTGTTGTTTTGCTTCTGAGAATGCCATTGACATGTTTGTTCAGTCACTGCAGGTGCTATGCAGCAGGTTCCCCCAAAATTTGGAACTTCCTTGAAGGTACTGACTTGCACAATGACTATGTACTAACTGTGCAGGAGGCAGCTTTCCATAGTGTGTCTGCACTGGGTCACTTCATACCTTGGATGATATTCCCCCGTGCTCGTCAAGCAAGGATTGCTGCTTACAAGGCTTGAAAACTGCTATGAAACAATCTTCTCTCCCTTATTCTTCTCACAACTCTTCTACATTGGACATGCTTTTTACAAACTCTGTTGCATTCTGACCATTTTTTAGCTTTTGAAGGTCTCTGCAAACATTTACTTGAAACTTACCAAAGTAAGAGGTAAAATCCCTGCAGCCATTCGTGCCAAGAGTACTCCAATGTCACCACATGGTTCCCCATTAGGGGCACTGGGCATGTACTAACAAGCATGTGGCTAAACCAACAGCATTTTGCATCATGCATCATCCCTACAGCAGGATTGCCTGTGCTTGTGCTTGAACTCAAAGCAACTGCAAAGCTCACAGATATACCGTGTCTGAACAAAGAATGCGTTTAGAAGCCAAATTAAGAGCTGCTGAGAAAAGCTGAAAGACTGGAAATGGGTTGTCTGAGAAAGCACCTCCGAGATGAGATGAAAAAGAGTAGGAAAATCAGTTCCTAGTCCAAGTGAAAGGGAAGAGGAAAAAAGCTATGGGGCAAAGGTGGAATTGAGATTGGCTGGCAAAGAAACTGATAAGTGTGTGGAAGAGCATTGTATAAGATTTCAATTAATTTCAGTGTCACATTACAAGTTCTGTAATCAGGTCTAAAGTGCCTTAAACTGAAGCACTTACAGGTCAATGCCTTTGCCAGCAAGGTCTTTGCTCCCTGTAAAACTGAACTATAGGAACTTATCTCGCTGATATAATACAATTAATGATTTTTAAAAGCATCACAGCAAGGATAAAAAAATACAGAAAACTTAAAAAAGTTAACAATTCAGTACATTTATTAGGTAAAACTGCATAATATGCATCAGATAAAGCAATGGCCCACACCCTTTGAAGTGGGTGAAGAGATTTTACTGCAGTCTTTTATTCATTGACTCAATTGTGACTCCCTCAGAAAACTGACAGACAGAAAAGTCTCAGATCGTTTTATCAAAACACCTACATAGACCTGGCTCAAAATGGTATCAGGGAACCAATCTTAATTATTTCATTTCAGATAAGCAAGGAAGTTTTGTTTGCTTTTTTTGTTTGTTTTAGTCTATATAAGTCAAAGTGGATACGTATTTTGGTTAAAAGGTATGGTGCATGTACTTCAGCTGTTAATGTGTCAGAAGAGAGATACAGAAAGAAAGTTGGTGTCTGTGCAATCCAGTGGCAAAACTTATTTTACTGAGTGGCTACTGCCACCAGGTGGCTTGTTACAGTCATTGATCGAAAATTGTAAAACACGTTTTACCTCTCGGTAAACAAGTATTTTCGTACAAATACGTTTCCAAGTCTGAATTTTTATGTGTGACATAAAAAGCCCCCAAAATTAGTGAAAGTAGAAAGGGCTGATTAGTCAAGAGGAATAGGAACAAAAAAAAAGCATACATGAGAAGGATATTTCTGGACATCAGGGGAATACATTTATCTAGTTTGTAGCTGAAGATAGTTGGTAAAACAGGTAAGTATGAAACAGTCCCAAAGCTCAAGGGAAAAGAACTGATTAATTATGGAGAAAAATATCTCACCCTACACTGTGACTTTATCATAATTTATTTCCTTTTAGATGGTCAGGACTGTTTCAATAATTCAACACTCCCCTCACTTTGGAGGGAAAATCCCCCATCATATACAAATTGGTTTGGTAGGAAGAATTCTTCCTATCTAAGATAACATTATTCCTAATAAATACTTAGCTAAGACAATAATACTGAAAAGCTCGAAATATACAGAAATCTAGCCTCAAAAGTGTAAGATATACAAGATGGAGGTGAACAAACCTGGGTGCCAGGACTGTTATCTTCAGAGGAAGGCTGGTACCCAGCAAAACCCAAATGCACTTTTTCAAACACATGCCAATATTTCAAAATGGATAACACTAGTAACAAAAAATGCTCAGATCCAAGTTATCCATCATCAAAACACTCTGATAGGGATGCAGCCTTTTTGCACATCACATGATTTGAACTCAAGTGATGTTTTATGGTGATACCCTTGCCAGGAACATAGAGCCCAGTGCACACATATATGAAACTTGACCAACGTCTGACCTTCTAAAATACCACAGTAAAATAGCACCATTTTGCTGTATAGTTAGCTTAATACCTGAGTGGAAAGTTGATTACAAGGAACAACACGGGTTCTCTTCAGATCTAGCTTCAATGGCTTATTGTTTTCCATATTGCTTTGGGCTTAAAAAATAAATAATTATCAGTATACACCTTGCACTGGCCAATAGTTAATTTACAATATTATATGTATTTTACTTGTTTCCTCGGTTCTTAAGCAACAGAAATTCCCCTTTATATACTTGGCATAAAGTCTCCTTTATGAAACTGCCGTTGCTTTCAAAATTATAAGCTTTCACTTACTTCCTTAAGGCCTTGTAACAAACTAGGCAAAAAAAAAGTCATCAGCTTCTTTTTATGTCTGATGTTGTGTTGTTGATTTGCCACTTGACATCATCATCCTCTGACATAGGTCAATAGTACGTTATACATCTTTATCCCTCTTCAGGCTCACAAGAAGATTCAAAACCAACCCCCAGCCCTCTCTGTCTCTAACTCATTTGGTTAAGCTAGGCACCTCTGCTTTGCAATGAATTATGAGCACATTCACATTTGCAGTACACTTTACAGAGAAAATGCAGCTCTGGACTTTTTATAGTTCATATGTTCTAATGCATTTTATTTCCCTGATACATATTGGATATGACACTTAACAAATTAGCAAGCAGTACCCTTTCATAAAAAAAATTTCCTTAAGGCTGTAGAACTGTTGATTTTTTTTTTGTTTGTTTGTTTTTTTTTAAGGAGACTGGTAGGTTTGAAAAGAGCCCTTCCAGACACATTGGTGATTGCCTGTGCAGAAGGAGTATGGGTACTTGTACTCAGTAGTTAAAGAGTAATTTTTTTTTTCTGATTCTGTTGCTTCACAGCTCTTTGGCAATAGCTAATACTTCTTCAGTAAGAGAAGCTATAAAATGAGAAACAAAGCAGTATTCCCTCCCTTACTCACTTTACCTTTTTTTCTTAAAGTCTGATTGTCATTTCTAACATAATTGTAGCTTGCATTTTCATCCTTGTGGGTCTTAATGAGGAAATTACTTCCATATATACTTATATTTATTGCAATTTTTCAGACATACACACCCCATTCTGTCAATGAGCCAAGACCCTAAAATAAGATCTTAAAAACATTTGTATATTAATTCCATCGTAATCTGTGAAAGTTATGAACCTAAATATTGTCAAGAATATCAGTCCCTCTGGTCACCAGAGGGTATTACTGTAGATGTATTTATGTTATTATTTCTTTTACTAATAATGTATCTGCAAGGAAAGTTGTTTTTAATTAGCATAAATTAGTTAGAAACACACAAGCACTTAGCAAAGCATATATGTACTTAAGCCTACAATTAAATCAAACTCTTTCATATAAGGGAACTTTATGAAGGGAGTTTTAAATAGAATTATTTTTTTTCCCCAGCCAGGGGGAAATATCAATATTTAATTTTAAGCTGTTGCTTATGTGTTATGTTTCTTCAGTTGCCACACACTGAAATCTCAGCTTCCCAGTGGCTTCCATGAGTAAGATAGGAACAAAAAAAAAGCATACATGAGAAGGATATTTCTGGACATCAGGGGAATACATTTATCTAGTTTGTAGCTGAAGATAGTTGGTAAAACAGGTAAGTATGAAAGTATAACAATCAAATCATTTATCCAATTGGGCAAAATAATCCATTAAATATATCTTGTAAGATTACACATTAAATATGTGTTATAATGTTATTACAGGGTACCTCTAAGCTCAATGCTGCTTTTATAGAAACTGAGAAAACAATAGAACACTAAAAGAGCATTTCTATCTGCTGTATTTTAGTAGATAGAATTATTTTTTTTTAGAATATATTACTAAGTTAATAGTTTTAAGGTCACTAGAACTTCTCGGAACTACTAATAAATAACTGAATTACAAGAGGCCTCCAGTCAAGATTTTTCTTAACACAATATTTCTATGCTGTCAAAGGGCAAAATTGCCACTGGATTTTTATTAAGTAATTGTCTTTTTATGCCACTTTATGAGCAATTGAGGACTTTGATTAAAACAAAGTAGAAGTCAGAGAAGCCTGTGTAAGCAACTGCAGTTTCTGCCAGCAAAGGCCCAGTTAGAGCCAGTATTTATTTGCTTTCTTGATAAGAAAAACCTGATTTTGCAAGCCTGTATGTGGGAGCACCTCTCATCACGCGACTAGCACCGCAAATGAGCTCTGCAAGCTTCGACAAGGACAATCTCCCAGTAAAGCCCATGGGGCAAGACTGCAGTTGCAAAATCAGGATGGCCACCCAGACCTCCAGCCTCTGGAGGCTGCAAAGAAATCAGGAGCCCTAACACGCTTCACAGGGCGCTGGTTCTGGGGGTTCAGAGCGGGCAGCACTTCGGGCGAGCACATGGAGCGGTCGCGGCTCTGCGGGCGGCCCCGCCCCGGTCCCGCCCCGGCCCCGCCCGGGCCCCGCGGGCAGAAAAGCCGCCGCTGCCCTGAGGAGGAGGCTTCAGCAGAGGAAGCGATCGGCTGCTCCATCTGCACCTTCCCTCGCCCTTCCCCGCGGGAGCAGTGCCGGAGAGCAGAGTGGGGCAGAGTGCAGCGAGGGCTGTCGGGGCTGACGAGCTGCTGTAGCGCCGGAGCGCTTTGGTTGCACTGACGCCAGTGAGTGCTCGAGGCTTTTTAACGCCGGCTCTTTGGAAAGTCTGTTTGCTTAATAGGATATCTGCAGCAGGTATGAAGCAAAGTAAAATCTAGTGAAGCTTTTAAAGCACCTTGTGGCTGCTGCTTTTCATGCAAGCGTTTCTGAATTGCTTCAGAGAAAACTCCTAAGCCTGTGTGCCTTAACGAATAAAGGTGGCTTATCTTATCTGGAAGCCACACCAAGTATATTCTTCTTGCATCTTGTTTGCGTCTTAATGTTATGTGAATATCACTTTCTTATTTTATTTTGTCATTTATATGCATAGGAGATGGCTGTAGGAAACTGTGACAGTGAGTGTGCTGATGCTGTAGTTGAACTTACTTGTTGGGGTAACAAACTGTGCCATTTTTAGGTCAGCCTCCAACTTTGGCTTCTTCATATAGATAGATGTTTGTGAGGTTGGGGCCTTAAAAATTGTATGTAGAGCAACTGCCCAAATAAAATAAGGAAAGTAAACAACTGAACAGGGCAAAATCCTTGCCTTTTGTTCATTCTTGGTGAGATATATGGAGAAAAGACAAACTTACCATATTTCTTTGTAAGATTGTTTATTCCTCTTCAAAAAGAAAGCATCTCTTTGACTGGGAGTAAATGCAGAATGAACTTTAAAATCACGCTGCAGTTTTGTATGAACTACTGTTTCGAGGAAGAAGGTATCAGAAGTTGTTTGTAGCTTTTTCTCCCCTTAATTGCACCAAAATATAATTAATTATCTAATGTGAAACTCTTTGAGGTCTGTGGAAGTACATGTTTGACAAAGCAAATGATCTGCAGGGTAGTGCTTAATTACTTCATACATTTCAGCTACAGTGTAGTGTCTTAAGGGCTCAGCTTGGAAAGCTCTATAACATGTGTACCAGGAGTGAAAATGGTCTTCTAAATCTTCTTCTGTGTGCATATTGTTTCTTCTTTCAGACAAACTTCCTGGATACAATAAAAGTTCATACTGTTAGTTGCAAGCCAAACAGAAGAGATTATAATGTAGTATAAGTTGTTCTACTACAAGCAGAGAGCCAATGGCAATTTTACTCAGACTTGGTTGTTGTAACAGAAGGACTGACTGTAAGGTAAGTACCTACACTCAAACTGTTACAAAAAAGTAATTTCGAAGCGTGGGATGCTTGAAGTTCTCTTTTAATATTTCCTGATTGGAAAGGACAGAATGCTGAGGTGTGTGTATTTTGTCGTCATGTGGGCATGAATATGTTTTTGTGTTTTAAAAGTAATGAGTTGTTATGAATGTGAACACTACTTGTTTTCTGCCCTTGCTCAGTCCAGCTGTTGTGATGTGACCACCTTCAACTAAGCAGAAGTCAACCCAAACTCTTTTTATGAACTTGGAGGGAGGGTGACTCTTGGGCAGCAAGTCTGTCTGCTATTGCTTTGTAAGAGTATATTTCTAAAGAGACATGTCACTGCCCCCTCATATTAATACAGCTTTTTCTCCTTCAGATGACTTTTCCCTTTTCTGCTTTCCCTCTTGTCTGATGGCGCTCAGAAGAAAAGTTCTGGCTGTGATATTTTTTGTCCCTTTGAATTGGCAGTATGTTTGCCTTACCTATCCTTTCATCTCTTCCTCTCTGAAGCTAGTTTTAGATTTCATACTCTGCAGCTAATAAAGTAAAACAGCTGAAAGAAGATAGGATCTGCTCACAGAAGTTGAATGTGAGTATTGTACTCTGAGCCATTAGGCTACCAGGCTTTCTTAGCTGTTGGTAGCTGCAGGGACTGTAGGAGTTGTTTTGAACACAGGAGGGGAGTAACTTAAATCTCTCCATTTATCCAAATCCAGTTACTGTAAGATAGTGAGATGTAATCAGGAGAACAAGCTCCCATGTACATGAAATATTGTGAAAAGATTCCCACTTAATTTTGGTATGGAAGAAGATGGTTATCACACTATGTTTTTGGCTCTCTATTAATTAGAGGGCTGTATTATAAATAGCTTCAAGTACATAATTCTCTCTGCGCCAAGAGTGACATGATATTGGAAACACCATTAGAATTACAAGTAGTTATGAAGTTTTGTTGAAAAAACTTGTTCTTAAGCTTTCTTTCCTGCTGGGGGGGAGGGTTGTGTAGTATACCGAGGATTTAGTATACCGAGGATTTGAGTAGGGAGGATGAGGGAAGGAATAACACATTTGTAGTCATGCTTCAAAGTAATGAGTATTGAAGTGGGTTTTTTTCCATTTTGAATAAAGGTATGACTGCTTATACAGCTCAAAACTTGAGTCAATGTAGATTCTCACCACATAAATGTGGTGATTTTGACTCAGCTTTATGTCATTATCTAGTAAAGATGATCTTGCAGGGATCTGCTGATTCATCTTTATTAGAATGCAAGTTAACTTTTTTTTCTTAGTTTAGACATCTTTCTAAAAAGAGCAGAATAGTAGAACAAATTAGTTCTGTAAGACATGATAGCTTTTATCAGTCACTCAGGTCCTTCTTCTTACAGATGGAGAGTTGTTTTTACTTTAATCTTTAAAAGAGATTTGTTCTTTTGTGGGAAGGTTGATAATGATTCACATATCCCACTTCAGCTTTCCTAAACCTCAACTTTCTGTAACAAATCCTTTCCATGCCATTAATCCTAATGCTTTTTGTTCAGAGTTGTACTTACGTATGTGGTTGTGAGATCTAGTTGTCTTCATCTGTTTTTCTTGCAAAGGGTAATAGCAGGAAAAACGTTAAGTATTTGGCAGTTCCTTGTGTTTGCTTATTACAAACCTTGATTGCTTTCAGGTTTTGGTCTTTATTCTATCAGTCTCTGCTCAATCTTTCTCTTCTGCCAGCTTTTGAGTAAGTTCAGTCTGCCAAAGAATATTTCTTGTTTCATTTTAAATCTCTACCACATCCTTTGCTACTTAAAGCAGAATTCTAGCCTACTATTTTTCTTGTCTCTGCAGTATGCAGCCTTATCTCTTCTTACAGAAACATTGTTTTGAAGACTTTTCTGGTACATATAATTGTACAGAACTTTAGTTTTTAGATTTCTGTACGGTTCTTTAACTTGTGAATAAAATCACTTTGTAAACTTGTGACAGTTTGCAGAGGATTGGAACTAGAAAGAAACGTTCACTTTAAGTAGAAGCTAAAGATATGATCATAATGTTATCTTGAATATTTGGGAGGAGGAGTTGAGTGTTGGGTTTTTATTTTCTAGTTCCTGAAACCTAATTGTTCAAACCTTTCCTGCCTCTGATTTTCTTCTATTTACTAGTTTAAAGTTGAGGGGCTCTTATGTTGAAGTACAAATGTAGCATTCCCTTAGATATTGTGGATTTTTAGCACTGAATGTATAAGAACTTCGGAAGAGTTGATGACTCTCTTATTGTGTAAGAATAATGACTTGCCTTGTCTTCATTTGGCTGCTTTTTAGGTATTGAGAGTTCAGACCGAAATGGCTCTGTGTGTGTCTTATCTTCAGGTCCATGTGTACTGTAAGGGAACTTCATAACCTGATACTTCCTATCACTTGGTGCAAAATGGGCATGGCCCTTCCAGAAGGCAGACAGTCTGTGTTTTGCTAGAGCTGATAGCCCTTTCTTGTGTTTAAGGATTAACAGGAAGTTCATCTCTGTTCTCCTGGCGCTTTGGACATGGAAATGCTTTCTCTTGTTGGCTAAGGTGTTCTGTAAAACCACAGTACAGCTATAAACCCTGCACGTAACTGAGGAACAAAACAATTGCCACAGCTTTTAAAGAATAGTATTGTGGCTGAGCAAAACATTGTGATGAAAGCTGGGATCAGGGGTTCATATAACTGTGTTAGGATCCGTGGTCCTACTACTCCACATGCTTTTCATGCATACTGTTCCCTTAAGAGTGTGACAAGCAATGATATTGTTTGGCTAATTGTCTAGAGGTCCAATATCCAAAAGGAAGAGTTCAAAGGAAAAGTCTTGTGCTTGTCTGCAATAAACATACATGTTTCTTTGTCTAAATCTTCATACCAAATTCTCACTCTTGCATATATAAAGTTTATTTCTGACACCTTGGCAACTTTAGTTTCACTACAGAAAAAAGAACTTGTTACTTGGGAATTATTTGTCATGTGAAGAAATAAACACGAGTTGTGGAAAAACAAAGGCAGTCTTTAATGATGCGAAGTCAGAGCTATGATTAATAAAAGAGTGGGTTTCATACTAGCTGTATAGTTCCTCAATACTGTTGACCTTTATATAACTATGAAAAAAGTTTTAAGATCCCTCTGTGCAGATGTTTAAGCGACTTTTTTTTTTTTTTTGAGAAAGGAGAGGGATAGGCAAAAGACACTTTAAAAAGTGATGTCAAAATGCACAGAGGGAAATAATCCATCCAGTGGATGGAGGAATCTGTCTATAACCTCTACTCTTGATGGCATGAAAAATGGTATCAGAACATTCTTGCAAAGTCTGGCAGCTATCAGAAGCAGAGGTTATTCAGTAGCTGGAAATGGTGCCGCCTTCTGAATGTTTGTTTTTTTTTAACATGTGTGTTTTTCTTTTGTATTGAACTGAGTTCAAAAGACGAGCTGTGACTTGTAATATAAGTATTTATTGTATTTACTTGCCTGTAAATCTTATTTTATATAGATGGAACTACCCAGTCTTGCTGTTGCTGTTTGGATATTTGTTTGCTTCTGTGCACCTGTGGGTGGCTATCCAAATGGAAAAGTAAGAGAAGCCTGCACTAGCATGATACCCTGTCATGGTGGCTCTCCACAACTTTCACCTGAGCACACCATCACAGTGAACAGGACTGCATTTAAACCAGGGGACAACATAGAAGGTCAGTTATTGTTGAAATATTTCCTTCTTCCTTTGGAGAACACTTCAACTTAATTTTAATTTTCTTCTTGCTTTAGTTAATCTATCTGGACCAGACTTTGAAGGATTTTTCATACAAGCCCGGGATGCAGAACACCTGGATGGCCCTGCAGTTGGTTCTTTCATGTTAGCTGACCGGAGACTTTCTCAGCTTCTGACATGTGGTCGTACCAAGGTATAGTCTAGTGACCTGAAATGGGATATCAGGCACTGAGGTGTTTGTACTAGACTATGTAATAGGATAGAGCTAAGCTATGTAACTTTATTTGAGCTTAGTAAGTCTCTCAGGAAATTGGTCCAGCTTGGAGTATAGAGGCAGACTCACTGCAACTTGTTGCAGTATTCTTTTATTGTAACATAATTTTTATTTGTGCATAATGAACGTAGTGTATTTGTAGTATTGAAAGAGGAGAGCATGGTCTGTTTGCTCTTTCATACTTAAGGACAGAGAAAGTGTCTTAGAGCAAGGAAAGTTTGGGGCTGTTATTGTGGTAAACAAACACTATTTCATAGGGTGGTTTAGGTTGGATGGGAACCTTGAAGATTATCTAGTTCCAACACTGCTGTTTTGGGAAGGGACACCTTCCACTGTATCAGATTGTTTAGAATGCCATTCAACCTGGCCAAACACTAGGCTTTTATCTTTAGTGTTGCTCTGTCATTTACTGTTAGTGGAGCCTTCTTAGTAACAGGTTAGATCTGTTTTAGATAAATGGATTTGCTTCATGTGTAAGAGAGGTGAACTCTGACTAGTGTTTCAGCAACATGTGGGAACTTCATGGACATGTACATTGTCATCTGAGCTGATGTGGACCAAGTTCTTAATCTACCTAGATGTACTTTTTTCTTTCCACTTCTATCACCTGTTGCCCACTGGCACTCAATGTATTCATCATCAGTGCTGTAAAGCCATGGGGATATCTGGGTCGTGCACTTTGTGCTCAGAGGACTTAGTGTTGTGTCTGATCTATTTATTTTGTTTAAAAAATGGTCTGATCCCAAGACTACTTATGGGTTTTTTCCTCTGGAATATTAGTTCTGTTCCTCTGTAGTCACAGCACTGTCTCTTCATCCTCTTGTCAAAAAAAGGAGTATTATTTTGTTATCAAAACCCCACCATTTTTGCATAAATGCTGCAGGGGCCTCTGTCTCATTGCTGGTGTCTTCTGGTTTGAAAGTTGTTCCTTTTAGCCTTGAAGTCTGTTAGTGTGTGTAAGTTGCAGTGGTGCACTTTATTTGAGTTGATCATGACTGACTGGGGAAAACCCAGATGCTGAGGTTGTGCAGTGTAACAGTCTCTTTAGGATTTAGCTGCAATCTGTGCTGACTGTGTTAATTAACATCTCTTTAGTGCATATCCACTGTGTAACTCTCAACGTGTGTGTTTTCAGAATTCAGCTGTCAGTCAGACAAGTAAAACAAAAAAGAAACACATGAAAGTTTATTGGATTGCTCCTGGAGATGCACCAAAACATGTACAGTTTCTGTAAGTAAATCTAGTGTCAGTTCTAGCTTATTAAAATGCAAACAAGGTAAAACTGTACCATTGTCTGTGTCAAATATTGGCCAGCAACTGAAAGCTACCCTTGGACCAGTGGCCTGAAAAGTCAACATCCCTTGCTTGCTGCAGAGCCTGCATTAGTGCAGACACTTGTTCTTTAGGGAGAGCTTGCAGGTGATTACTTTTTTTGTGTTTTCTTTTAGAGGGAGAGTAGAAGGGAATTTGGAGGCTGATTTCTTGAATATTTCTAGATAACTTCTCATGCCTGTAATGTACAGTGTTAAGAATCTCTTTTTTTTCTTTGTTTGTACCTGAACAAATTATTTGTATCTCCTTCTGTTATACTACTAGCTTTTTGTAAACTACAACAAATGCAATGCAACTCTGAAGTTATTATCTATGCCACAGGCATGAATGTTTCTTATATCCACTGCAGCATGCAGTATTATGTTTTAAAATTCTTTTTCTACTGAGGTTTAAGATATTTTACTACTTCAATCCCTAAAATGGTAGAGGTCTACATAAAGATAAGGATTTTACAAATAAGTTGTATGAACTACAGAAGCTTTTCCTTTTTAAAGTAGCAATCAGCTGTTGATCTATACAGTAATGACTCTGAGTGTTGTATTTAAGAGCCACAGTTGTCAAGAAATACAGGATTTTCTGGGTGAAGATTCCAGGTCCCATTGTTTCTCAGCCCGATGTGCTGTCCCCAACAACACCTTTGCATGCAACTTCAGACACTCTGTCAACTTCATACCCAGTTTCCTATTTATCAAAGCCAGTAAGTAATGATAAATATATATATCTTTAATGCTTATTATTAATTAATATTAATTATAATTAAGATTACATTGATAATGTAGCCAGCTACTGACAGAAAAGGAGAGATGAATAACTTTGTCTCAGACTTAGAATGTAACCAGCTACCCTCTTGTGTTAGTTGAGTAGCCTGAACTTCTGAGGTTAAATGTTCTCATGCTGCACATAAGTCAAAAGGTAGATAGAATATTTAGAACTTAAGGATAAGAAAATATTATGCATAACTGTGAAGAAAGATGGGAAAATACTTGATCTGGTCCTGACCAATAGTTTCCAATTTAGCAACTGCAGACTCAGAAACCTGGGAGTTCTTCTGTGTTACTGACTTCTATTACTGATTTTTGAATGGATTGAGCAAGCATCACTATTTGATCCAGGATAACTGTGACTTTTAATCAATGTATTTTTTCAATGTGTATCAGTGGAGTTTATTCTTTGAAAAGGAAACACAAATCTTCCTCATCCTACAGCTGATATCACCTCTCTAAATATTAAATTAAAGAAAGTTTCTCTGAAATGTTTACTCTCCTTTCAAAGTTATTCTATTGTAATGTCTTTAAGGTGGGAGTTCAACTTGAGTAAACGTACAACTTGGAATTCACCATCATTTTTACTTGTCCTAGGACACTTGTAAACACGGGTTAAGAGATTGGTGTGTAGTCATAGATGTCATTTTTTTGTTGTTCCTTCTATGTTTGGGTGTTGTGTTTGTTTTTTTTTTTTTTTTTTGAATGGGTAAAAAGGGAGGGAGAGGAGGGAAACTCTCTCATTGTTTGATTTGTTTGTTTCCTTAATTGTCTAGTTTAGTGCCTTGGGCTGTGGAAGTACAAAGTTCTGCATTAGGAACCCTTCAAACTGTGATCCTGAAAGTGCTTCCTGTTTTTTTCTATCCTTCCAAAAAGAGGAGAGTTCAGTATTTATTGAAATGAGTGGTCCAAGTGAAGGCTATTTAGCATTCGCATTGTCCCATGACCAGTGGATGGTGAGTTTCTGTTCTATTTCCATAGTTGCTTTTTTGAGTTTAGTAAAGTATGAATGGTACTTTACTAAAACATGCATATGGAAAATGGAAATATTGTCACATGTCACATAAAGTGTGATTCTCCCATAGTGCTAAAACAGAAGTTGCCTTTTATAGTGGATATTCAGTTTTAGCTCAGGACTGACTAAGTGCACTAGAATTTTCCTATGGATATCTACTATGGCAGAATCCAGCCCGTCTGTTGACTGAAATTCCTG
>VYXB01007291.1:1801593-1888875 GCA_013397135.1 Pachyramphus minor | reverse complement strand
CCTGTTTTATTGTTTTTTTTTTTTTTTTTTTTTTTTTTTTTTTGTTACCTAGCCAAAAAACCTCAGGCATCAGAAGCTGAGTTATTATTCTGAAAACCACTTCATTTCATGATGGATTCTTTATATAGAAATAACTTCATTCATTCTTAAGTATTTAAAGGTCCTTTTCTCAAACTGATGTTAAAGGGAAGGGATAATGCTGTTGACAAATGCATAATCCATAAATTACTTGGTGCACAAAGGAGATGCTGTTATATTCATATCTGTAGTTAAGAACATTTTGTTCTTAACAACACTTTGTCTTTACAGCTGTGAAGAAAACCATCTTGTAACTGAAGTGCATTTTTAGATAACATCAACATCCATCTCTGTCTTGTCTAGTTAATTTAGTAAATTCTAAGTAATTAAAGAAACTTCTGATAATATGGCTGTTACTTTAGAAGGGAGGGGTGTTTAAATTGTAATGTGTGTTTCTGTGTCATCTGTTTGAGTTAATGTGGTTCCTCTGTAATAATGCTGATGTGTTTGAAAGATGGGAAATAGCTTGATAACTACAGAATTCTGTCTCAGGTCTCGCTGCCTATATTAAATCAAAGAGCTTTTGGAGACTGCCAGTAGAGTTTTTTATTGGGCTATATGTATTTTTCTTTTAACCTCTTCAGGGTGGTGATGATGCATATCTGTGTATTAATGAGGACCACCATGTTCATGTGAGCACTGCCCATCTGACGGGGCGAAGTCGTCCTCTCTTGGATTCAGAGGTACACTGAAAACAACTAAGACACTTCCACAAATGTAGCTTTGAACTGAGGTATCGTGCTTCTTTGTGCTTTTATTTTGCATAGCATATGCAAATACTAAGGTGGATCCATAGTTCGTTAAGGTGAGATTGGGTGGATTCTTACTTTCTAGTAAATGTTAACTTTGGAAGTCTAAATTGAACTTGTAAAAATAAGTCTCATGGTGGGAGCTTACTGTATTGAGAATCTTTGTGCCTATTACTCTGTCCCTTTGCTAGAGCTGCAGTTCAATTGATATATCTTGGGTTAAAGATTGAAAGGGAAGAGGAGATGATGAGCTGGAAAGATTGGTGATAATAAGTCCAACCCATATGTTGCTATATTGACTTACTGGCGCGCAAGAGAGATTCCCCCTCCTCAGATCATCAATATCGTTTGTGCAGCAGTGACATTCTTGTGCAGGGTTACTTTTAAGTAACTCTTTCAGGGTTACTTTGAAGCCTATTACTCTGCCAATCTGAAAACACTGGGTATTAAGTATCTGCTGTTTCACAGAATGCCCTTGAAGATGTGTCATGGAGGCTTGTGGATGGTGTTCTTCAATGTTCTTTCAGAAGGAGTATTCATCTTCCTGCTTATAAAGAGAGATTTGATCTGGATGCCAGTTACTACATCTTTCTGGCAGATGGGGAAGCTAGTGAAGGTAAACTTTACTTACATATGGTTGCTTTTCTTTAAATAGCTCTAAATGAGTTAGTAAGCCTTCTGTAAGATATGGCTTAGCTGAGAACTAGTATCTGAACCAAGGTTCCCAAGTTTGAGGCCCTGAATCCAATCACCTTTACTACCTTTCTGAATCATGGTTAGCTTTTTGAAGTTGTAATAAACTTACTCATATGTGGTGTTTGTTTTTGTGCTCACTTGATGCCAGGAACTGGTAGCTTCTTGAGAACTGGACACACTACTTTTTAAAATAGAGACTAGCATCTAAGGGAACTGTTCTTCATGTCTTGTGTATGTAGTGGAGAAAGATTTCCTGTAGAGGAGTGGGTTGGTTCCTGTAAGTTAAGTGTGGAAGGTAGCTTAGATGGCATCTTAGGTTCTGAGTCTATAGTGTGTCAGAAACTTAGTTTATACAATTATGCTCAGTGGTCACAACATTTGTGAATAAGGAATGGACACACAAGTGCAGTGGCTTTCATTAGCAATAAATAAACCACTTTGTCACTGCTTAGGTGGACTAATATACAAACATCGTCGTCAGCCCCTGATCACCAGTGGACTGTACAATGTCACAGGTCCTCCTCAGGATATTGGAGGCTCCCGGTCCCCACGACTTATCAAGGCTCATGGTAAGCTGCAGCTTCTAGTTTTGTCTTTCAGCTCTAGACTTCCTGAAACTGTAGTTATTGCAGAGTAGGTATCTCCTCTTGTTTTTCTGGCATTCATGTTGGCTAGCAAGATCCACTGCTCTGGTGGCAGAGTGAAGTTATAATTAATTTTTCATTTCAAGGACAGCATTGTAAGTTTCTTTTTGCTCAGGAAAATAAACCTGCATTTGTCTTTTCCCTAACATTTATGATTAGGGCTGTTTCTCTTTACCTCTGACTCTCTGGTTCGAGTTGTTCTAGCTGCATTATTTGCTTAGTTCTATTTGAAATGAGAAAGTACTCAACTGGCTCTCTGGAGTCACTGAAGTTAATGGGAGTTTTTTCTCTCACAGTACTGGACTTGAACACAGGTCCATGAGAGTCACTTACTACTTTCTCACACAGATTGTAGGAATGTTATCTTTCATCCTCTGACTTCTGAGTTGGTGACAGAGTGATGTCTCTCACCAGTATGCAGGGACTGTATTAGCATGTATGAAATGTGCAGTTTGTATAGAACAGAGCTGTTCTGTTGTGCTGTGTGGGCATAGTATGATTATCTTTTATATGGATGCTTCTGCCCTCTAGCAAGATAAATGCTGTAAGGCTGTGATCTGAACCAGGTGGCAAGTTTTTACTCACTAGTAAATTCTGAGCATATATGGACTAAACTATTACATAGCCTTTTAAGTTTTATTCAAATACACTTAAGGTACTTATTTACCTTGTATTTTTTCCCTCAATTTTCAGGAGCACTGATGTTTGTTGCTTGGATTACCACAGTTAGTATTGGTGTTATTGTTGCACGATTCTTCAAACCTGTCTGGGCTCATTCATTCCTGTTTGGAAAGGAGATGTGGTTTCAGGTGGGCAAAATACTCGTATCTCCAGCTGTATTTTCTAGCACTATTGTAAGCAGAATTATAAAGCTACTAAATCCAAGAAATAGGAGACTAAATATGGTATGATTTACATCTTTCTTTGTTCTTCTAAAATGAAACAATTATGAACCAGAAGTTCATCTACTTTACTAGTAAAAGCAAAGTCTAAAGAGGGCGCCAAGAACACTTTTTATTGATGTCTGTTTAATGCCTTGCAATGATATGTTTGGAAAGCTGTAGAGTTTCTAAAAGCAAACTTAACTTTTCCAGGTGCATCGTATGCTTATGTTGACTACAGTCTTGCTTACAAGCATATCTTTTGTGTTGCCTTTCATATACCGAGGAGGTTGGAACCAAGTAAGTGTGTGCTTTTGTCTTGTTTGTTAACTCAAATATAAAGGTGGAACCAAATGAATGAGAAAGAGGTCCACTGATGACTTACACATTAGGACTATTTCCAAGCAAATTGCTGTGAAATGTGTTCTTCAAGTAGGTCGGTTTCAAATCCTAGCAACACAAAAGAGAAATGTTGTCTCCTTTACCTACAATTGAAAAATGACTGTGTTTTGCTTCATTTCTCTTTCTCTCAAATAAACTCCTTGCTTATGATTTCTTTATATGCTATTTAGGTCTTCTTATTTCCTTGGAGAGCTTGAATTTAGGAGGGCAGTGAGGATGTGATGGCTGACATTAGTGTGGTAAACCTGCTGTGAATAAGTGTTTTTATGAATTTATATGTGAGTAACTGTATCCAGTGATAAACTCAACCTGGAGCAGTAGATAGAGATTATATTGCTCTCATCTATATTATATTTGGTGCAAGGTAACACCAGAAATTGCAAAGTCTAGAGAGTATCTGAACTCAAGATGGGAGAATGTGGTCACAGGTATGAACTAGGAGCAAGGGAAACTGAATAAATATCTTAGAATTTGTATTAGAACAGACAGGGTGAGAAGGGAGACCGTGCCGGGAGGAGTTAAAAAACAGGCCTCTCCTGAAGACACAGAATCAAGGCTGAAGAGCATGGAGCATAGCTTCTACAGTCATACTACTCTGGTCTTCAGCTTGTAGAATTTCTCAATACAGTAAAAAGGTGGAACAAGCCCTGGGCAGACATACCAGTGTGTGTGCTGCCAAGGTAAACAATCTCCATCTGGCTGCAGGGCAGTTTACTGTGTCTTGTTGCTTCTGCCAGTGTTACTCCACCATTGTAACCTACTAACAAAAGAAGTAAAATTTTCAACCTTCTGGTATTTTTTTTCCTCTATGTTTATATAGGCATGATATTTTAAAATGTGTCCTCTCTCTTTAGCAAGCAGGTTTTCATCCCTATCTCGGCTGTACTGTGATGGCTTTGACGATCTTTCAGCCACTTATGGCGGGTTTCAGACCATCTCGTCACGCACCAAGGTACAACTAACTCATCAGGCTACAGCCGTGGGGATTAAACTTGCCTGTTTCTTTACAAAGTCTTTTTATGATGAAAAGCTTTTACAACTTTAATTAGGTAAAACCACTGTTTTTATTTCCTCCTCCCTCCCCAGCTATGTAATCAATAAAATGTTTCATTGTTTTGTAGGAGGCAATTGTTTAACTGGTTTCACTGGAGTACTGGTACAACAGCTAGAATATTAGCTGGTAAGTAGAGACAATAGTTTTAACTCCCATTTAACTGATTTAAAGCAATTTTCTTCATTGTCTGGGCTATTACTGGTCTAAAACATCTATGGACATTCAGTCTGGGCATGTTCAAAGATGGTTTTTCTTGGTGGCCATCTTCTGTGTGAGTTTAAAGTGGCCACTGGATACCACTTTTAGAGAGAAAAAGTGGCTGTTTAAAACTAAAGAAGTTACTGACAAACCTGAACTATTACTGACAAACCTCTGTAATGAGGACCTATTCTTATCTTCAGTAATTTCTTTTCATCTTGGAGGATTTAAGGATAGTGTTCTCACAGTAACATAGTTCAATGTTATTTAATGGGAGAGGGAAGTTTCACTTACTGAACCAGAAGCTGGATTTAATTCTAGTAATAGAAACAAGTTTCCCCAGACTTAAGCACAAATAGTGTGGTGCTGTGGTCTTGTTGGAAGTCACAAATGCTAGTGTTTGTGACTGTAATGTGTTAGTTTTCAATCTACTTAATGCACTATCTTGGCCTTTTCCTTTTCTCCCTGTCTTGCCCCTCACACTACCAAGAAAACACAACCCCCCTGACCCCACTCCCACCCCCCAAACAGGAGAAAAAAAAAACAAACCGAAAAACTTTCAGCTGCATAAACTCCTTTAACCTCATTCCTCTAACAGTTGTAAGCAATTCATGGGAAATCTACTGCCAAAAGCATTGAGAGCTCTTTATAAGTAGTCTGGCACAGCATTTTTAGTGTCTTTTCATCTTGTTTTTACTGACTAGTGGTGACTATGTTCTTGGGAATGGATCTACCAGCACTTGACCTGCCAGATGCATGGGACACCTACACAATGATTGGCTTTGTAGCTTGGCATGTTGGTATTGATGTTCTTCTGGAAATACATAGCTACTGTCTCATACGTAAAGGTACAAACCCAGAACAGCTCTTGTTGTGACCTTGCTCTCTGACCATAAAAAATGTAACAGTGTGGATTGAATTTCAGGAGGTGCTCTTTGGCCTCTAACTGGGAAGCTGAAAAGGAGTAACTCTTGGGTAATAGTGTTATATCTTCTGTACAAACTGATATGGAAGTAGCTCTCATTTTTCTAGAACACTTTCATCTTGAAAACTGGTTTGTGCCTTTTTAAATAGTACCCTCTCGCTTCTCAGACCACAGTTCATGGGGCAGACTGAAATGCATAAACATCTTCCAAGAATCTGTCATTGTTGGCAGTCTTGATCCCAGATGGGTATGACTTAGTCCAGGCTAAGTCATAGATTTAGTCTGCATTTTATTGTTGATAAATTGCTGCTATGAATGGCTGTTATTGCACGAGCAGAATGACCAGAAACTTGAGCTTAGATGCTTGCAATTTGAGTGAATGGGGAATGAAGGTGAAATCCTGCCTCCAGTGTATCTAGTGAAGAGATGGGTAGTACTTTCATTGGAATTGTTATCTTCACTGGCTGGAGTCACAGAAAGGAGATGACTGCACATGTAAATGACCTGTATCTAAGTCAAAGATGAGACATCTGCAGAATTGAAGAGGTGTAATTCATTAAGAGGCTGTATAAGGTGCCAAGTGGAATAGGAGTGATTATAAAACAGGTTAATTTAGATTTAGTGGCAGTAATTACTTCCTAGAAATAGAGAAATTAATCTGAAATATTTAGACAATGAATCTTCTGATGTTGGCTAATGAAAAATACTTCTTAATGAATTCTGGTTGTCTTAACATGTAAAAGGAAAGGGTATTAGCTCAAAACTCATGTTGTGATTATTCAATCTAGGAGAGAAAATGTTTTTCCACTTCAGTGTCCAGAATTTACTTTTTGTAGGTCAGCCCCAGAATAGTTTTTCATTTGTGCTGTGAGTATGATAGTGCAGGTCATGAAATGTCAAATGCAGCCTCTAAGTCCGTGTTCAGACTTGTGACGGTCTTGTACAGCATCAGGATCAAGACTTCTGTAGTATAAAAATGAAACCCCCTTCCTCTTAAGAGCAGACTTAACTTCTTTTTTCTTCCCACAAACAGTTGAAGTGATAGAGGATGACAGAGTACAAATACTGCAGTCACTCACATCTGCAGAAGCAGAGGTGAGTCACAATTTGGTAAATAACTATTGTGAAATAGGATGATTATTTATACCAATAAAAAGACTGACAGTTCTATGAATTTTTCTCCCTTTTCTTGCAGGGTCATCTGTTCAAACAGGTTGTGTTAACCATCTATGTCTGTGGAAATATAGTATTCCTTGTTGCCTTCCTGATAGCAGTCAGCAAAATATGAAATAAGTAATGGAGAATTTTGTGATGAAATACTGCGCAGTTGAAAAATCTGGAAAAAAATGGTTTCTACTGCAACTGTTCTCAACACCTCCCTGAAGACGTAATTGAAGAACAATAGCACATGTGTGTCATGCTCAGTGTTAGGGAGATCTGGAATTCAAATCTATAGAAGGATGCTGCAGTCCTACAAAAGCTGTCTTCTGGCAGGACTTCTAATGGGAATTTTTGCCTGAGTAAGGAATGATTTTTTTTTTTTTTAGCACAGTAGTTAGCTTGATTGAAACTTACAGGTTAAGAAGACTGAGAAGATGTGCTGAAAGTGTTTTGATCATCAATTCCCTAAACCTTTTGTGAATGTTACTGGGGAATATGGAAAGATTGATCTGGATTCTCTCATATCTGTTCACCGTGTGGCATATGATGTAACTACTTCCTGCTTGTGACAGTTTTGTGCATTAAAGGAAAACCAAAACACAAACTTAGTGAAAAAATGTCACAAATGCAGATTGATACATGAACTAAGTACACAACAGTAAGAAATGCTCTCTCTGCTCTAAGAGCAGTATACTTACATGACAAACATAGGACTGTGGGAACTTCTGTCCTTTAGTGAAACTACCATTTGCCTCACTCAGAGTGTACTTTTCCATCTCATCCCCCTCAGTGCTTCTAAACCATAAAGAGAAAGCATTTGCAGCTGAAGTGTATTAAACCTGGTTGTACTTAGCGAAAACTTAAACAGGAAGAACCTGTCTGTGTGTATGGATTTCTGTGTTTTGCTGTCCTTGATTGCTTGTGGCTTCTGCTTAAATGGAAGTGAAAATACTTGCTCAGGAATGCTGCAGTTGTTGTATTTGTGCTATTGAGTGAAATGTGCATCAGGAGTTAGGATGATTTCAGGAAAAACAGCTTCTGTTGATGTTAAGTGAGAGTTGCTGAGCTGGCATATATAGAAGACATAATTAAAAGAATTCTATAACAAGTCTATTTTTTTAGGAGTATGGGAGGGAATTTTTTTATCTGGTTTATCAGGTTTATCTGAGTATATGAACTAGGTACAGAGAACAGAAAGGGACTATATTGTTTAATTCTTTTGGTTCCTGGTTTGTCAAAGTATGGAAGGACACTCCTGAAGTGGCATCTTGGAAATAAGCCCTTAATATGCTGTGCAGTACAGTACTTTACATTTGTATTATGGCCCTGAACAGCTTGTCTCCACAGGTCTTCATTTTTGGTACTGGAAAGTATTGATTTTCAGTTGTAACACTTCAAAATATATTTTCAGTCTAGAGCTACTAAGCTAGCTGGGACTGAAGGTGTTGAAGTTTTGGATAGAATAGTAAATAGTGAGGTCTAGCCTGGTATAGACTCTTACAGCAACTCTACTACCTGATGGACAGCTCTAAAATCCTTGTAGGTGCAGGTCAGGTGCTGGTTCTCTCCATTTACTAAAGCTGTCTGGATTTGTATCTTCTACCTTCCCAAGTCCACAGTGCAGGGACACAATATTCAGAAAGCTACAAGTTTGTAGTTGATCTTTTTGGCTGTTCAAGTATATGATTTAGCTATGAGGGCATTTATAGAGCTGGGATTAATCCCTTTGTCAGCAGCAGCTGACTGCGAGTGAGTGTAAATTGAATCATCCACCTTCTTACTGGAAGCTGAAAAAGTCAGTCAGATTGGGAAAGGGAGACTAAGAAGAAATGAGTCACAACCCAGGCTGAAGGGCAAGAGGCATAGGGACAGTTGTGTGGGTTTGTGGGTTTTTTAGAGAACTCTGATCTCAAAGGCCTGGGAATCTCAGGCCCATCTAGCGCTAAAGTTTTTGGGGACTCTGTCATATACCATGAGCTTATAGAAGACAAATCACTCAACATAGACAATTATTTCTGTAATACAAGAGCTGTACTGTGTGTTGTTTCATTTACATGTGACAATGAACACAGTGGTTTTAAAACTTGAATGTAAATATCTCAGAAGGTTTTGTCTTTTTTAGTAATGTAAAAACACTGTGAAATAGAAACTAGAAAAGTCTTGCCTAGGAGCAAAATGGATTGTCTGGTTTTTGTCAATGTTGTTTTATAAATTAAAGCTATCTAAATCCTTCCTGGACAAACTAGTATTGAAATTGAATATTAAAATAACTTCACTTCATAATGCAGTTTCTTTTCCTCAAGAATAAAAAAAATTCCTTGTTCAACATCTAATACAACTTAAAAATTGGCAAATCTGTCAGTTGCTCTGGAGAACTTGTTTCTTCCCATTGCTTGTAGCAGTGTGTAGTTTCTTACATGAGCCCTTATATGCAGTATTGTAACTTAACTGATTGAAAGACTTGCTAATTTTATGTAATGTCTGTTCACATAACCACCCCTGCCCTTTTCCTGCATGACTGATCAGAGGAAGGAAAGTGTCATTGTATTCTAGTGACTTCCAAACTTTCTGGTATATTCCTTTGAAAAACAAAAAGTCCATGGAAGTGTTTGATATTGGCAGGAAAATAGGTGGCAGACAGTCTTGTTCTAGAGACACTAGTGCCTGCTGTATTTTTTTTCCTTGAATCGTACAATATTTTATAGAAGAAAACTCCAATTGCTTTGCTTCCTAAAGGAGTCACACCGAAGTCAAGAAAACTTCTTGACCAGAAGAGATGGAGAAGGTTTCAGTGTTTTCTTTTCATTTCAAATTTGTGATGACAAATTAAAGTTAGCATATCTCTAGCTTCTAGACAGGCCAATGTTCCCAGCCAAGTAGAAATTTGTCATCAGTCTCACAACAATTAGTTTACTGTTTTGATAGAGTTGTTAGGTGCAGCCTCTGAATACTGTTCCACTGCTCTTGACTTAGCTGCAAATCATGTTCCTTGCCTGTGTTTTGAAGGAAAATTAATTGATGCACATAACTCAAGTACAATAGAATTCATTGCTCCTGTGCTTTACTTGGAGTAAGTTCTTGCTGGTTGATGTTTCAGGCTGCAGAATGAGCCAGAAAAACGTGTGCTTCATTTCTCCTCCTTATACTGAGTGCTAAATTGTTTCCTGTTTTGTCAAAAATCACAAGATGGTGAGTAATTATGCGCAGTGTAATTATGGCCGTTTTTTCCTTTACCTAGGGAAGGTTCGAGAGAGATCGCCTGCCTGGTGTTTTCCATTCCGCTTTGTAACACTGTGTGGCGCCCTTGTTCAGATAACAGAGCTTTTCATCTGCTTCCTTTCTTTAAACTTGAGACGTGTGAAGACTGTCCAAAACAGGAACTATTCCTAAATGAACTAATTGGAAAGAATCTCAAGCTTTACTAAGAAACTCAATCTTTAAGTCAGCTCATACGGATAGACATTTTGGAATGGGTGTTTCCTTGATACCTTAAGCTCTTGATTGAGCAAGTGTGGACTGTTTTCTTTTGTTATGCATGTAAATTGTGCTCTATATGGGCACATCCTTTTCCAAGCAACTTAAGATGAACGGCAGTCACTTAGGAAAATTTGCAATGTTCTGTATTTCAATGCAGAAGTTAAAATCTCAGTGATTTTAAACCTTTAGTACAGACTGAAATAAGAGTCCAAGTGAACAGAGGGATGGTTAAGAGTGATGTTCCGCTAGTATGTCTGAGAAATTCTTTGCTCACATCAATCTGATCCCAGCTTCTCTAAGGGATATGTGAGAGGGGAAGAACTCTTTTATATACCTGAGGAAGTGGCACAGCACAATTGGTACAGGACAAGTTCTTTGGAACATGCTTCTTTTATGTTACTTTTCATGTATTGGTAGTGACTTTCACTTGTAGATTACTATGAATTCCCTATTGTGAAGTCTCTTTTCAGTCTCCTTTCTTTTAAAGTACTTTGACTAGTACTATGATGGTAGTTGCATTTTTGCTCCCTTTTACGGAGCATTTAATAGCACAGATTGTTGGGGAAGGCATAGAAGTCTGCTGCTGTTACAAAAACTGCTCAAGACTACTTCATGTTGCTTTCCTACCCTCTCACTTTTGGTGTATCCTGTTAGGGTATCCTGTTAGGAGTTCACAAAATCACTGGAATACTCAGAGTTGGAAGGGACCCACAAGAATCAGCAAGGTTGAGGGTGAAGCTCTCTGGTCTCACAACCAGCAAATAACAGAAGAATCATATGAAAAAAATCCACTGTAAAACAATAACAACACCCCAGGATAGACATAGAGGAAGTATACTACAATTAAATTTATTTGCTCTTATTTACTATTTAACTCTCCAGGTAACCATTTCTGACAAGTCTTAAAATTTGAGATTATTACCTACTAAACCAACTGTTTAGAGGCTACAAGTCAGCCGATTACTACTGTCATGCCTCAGTATGAGGTAGTAGCTTCAGTTTCCTGCTTTGAAAAGAAGACCAGTGAAAAAGTTAGTGGCTTTTTGCTGGTGCATAACTTGAGTCAGCTATGCTAGAATAACACAACCTGAGCTTTATCTCTTCAGTGTTTCAGACCAGGCAAAGGCCTAGCAAATTAAAGCTATTTTACTGATTCAGATATAAGGGTGTATGTAGTGTGCTATGAGGCACTTTCTCCTCCCAAAAATATGTACTGGAAAAAATCTGCCTTGGATGTGATTTTTCTAGGTGATATTGTACCTTATGGCTGCTTTTAGGGCCCTTATCTCCTCTCTTGTGAAAAGAATTAACTTGTTCCTTGGTGGGAGCCTTGGACCTCTCTGGAGAGCTGTGCCCAGCAGTGGCTGCACCTGTAACAGACCTTGTGTTGCAGCTGCAGGGCAAGCCATTGGCAACTCAGTATTTCTAATGGGAGGCTTGCTTAATTTTAGCTCCTCAGCCAACTGAAACCTGTATACTAAACACTATGGTTGGTCTTCTTTTTTGTGGTTTTTGTTTATTTGTTTTGATGGATGGGCACTGCCTGTCTGGCAACCAGTTTCCTGGAAAAGCAGGACTTTCTGAGCAAACTGGGAGGTGAAACTATGCTCAGGAGGTCAGGCTGTTTGTAGTATTATGCACAGGACTGATCTATGAGGTTGTGGGTGGGCAGCACATATGTCACACAGGAAAGGGAGCAGGATTTGAGGATGGCTATACTGTTGCATGTAACATAGGAGGGTGAATGGACTAGAAGCTCTAGAAGTTGGCTAAATATTTAAATACGCTGACTTAACTATTTTTGGTTTGTTCTGCTGTCACTTAAAAAGGAATGCTTTAAATTTCAGCCAAGGTAGCATGATTGGAAAGCAGTTTTTATATTTACATTTCTTCCTGATCTTCTCTTTCATGTTTAGCTTTTTATTAACCAGTGCTTTTAACAAGAAAATGCTGGGATGGCATTTTTGTTTAAAATGGGATAGATTGGCACACTTTGATGTGAAGCAATGTCCCATGAAGTTCCATGGTAGTGGGTGTTTATCTGCTCTGTGTATATAGCAACAGCATATTCCTGATTGTGGGAACAGGTAAACACATGTCTTCATACTTGTATATACACTGCATTTATGGCCTTAGGTAACTTCCCACTACTTTTAACAAAATCCAGGATATGGTTTGTGTGTATGTGGCAGTTGGTCAAATCTGAAAGTCTGTTAAAGTCCACTGGATTAGTCAGAGGGCAAAATAGCCCATAAAACAGAGGGCAAAACAAGCGTTATGATCCAGAAAAAGTGTGTGGAAGAAGGTCTTCTTAGCTTTATTCTGCTTTGAGTAATAAATCTTACTTCCATGTCACTACAGCTGTTAAATCACCTTTTTCCCCAGCTTTGCCATTCTCATCCTCAGAGCTGAAAAAGAAAAACCAAAAAACGTCATTGCATTTTAAGACTTTCTTTCTATTTGTGAGGCAAAATCTCCTTATTTAGAAAAATGAAGAATACACATACCTCCGGTGGTTAATCCAGAAGAATAAGCATTGTTTTAGTGTTATAGAAAGAAATCAGTAGAAGGTGTTAGTTCTGGTAATTTAGCAAAAAAGCGAGTGTATTAAGCAATTACTCTGTTATCACTATTAGATAATTAGCACAGCTATCTTCTGTTTGTCTGTTACCTTCCCTAACGCATTGAACACAGATGGTATTGTCCTTGACTGAATGCTGACAGATTAAAAGGATGCATGAATAATTAAACAAACTCTTTGTTTAAACTAAACTCCTCAGTGGGAGCTCTAACTGTTTGGAAGCTTTTTCCTTTTCTGTTGATGTTCATAGAAAACTTTCTTTTCTTCCTGGTGTGGAGTCAGAGTGGAGGTTAGTCATATTCCTGATTTCATCTGATGGAGTAACAGTATCTCTATAAGCATTAGCATGGCTATTGCCTGCAACTGGGCATAATGTGGGTTAGTTTGAAAGTGATTTAAGGTTATTTTTAGAACAGCAATATAATGCT
Organism: Pachyramphus minor; assembly: GCA_013397135.1. Classification (NCBI taxonomy): domain Eukaryota; kingdom Metazoa; phylum Chordata; class Aves; order Passeriformes; family Tyrannidae; genus Pachyramphus; species Pachyramphus minor. The sequence continues at coordinate 1,875,601 of VYXB01007291.1, read as the reverse complement.
GTTTGATATGTAAGAGCCTCCCCCCCAGCACATAGCTGATCTGAGAATGCAGTGGGAATAATCTCCAGTCCTCTGACCTGTTAGTTTGAAGAGTCACCCAAAATAGCCTGTCTCATTCCTTCATCCTGCATATGTCTCTGTACTGAGACAGGGGGTCAAAGCAGCTGTTTGCTTGATTTATATGTGTCAGCAAATGTCTAACTTGAGTTATGTTTTGAATGCTGAAGTTGTTGCAAATTGTAGAAGCATCTGAGTGAAACTTTATATCATAGGGCCACTGATGTTACCCTTAGCTCTTACAAAGATCCTGTAAGACTGTGTACAGTTTGCAGGCTGAGGAATTCTAAGGGATTCAAGCCCTGGTCCTGGTCTGTTTTTTTCTTACTCTATAAATTACAGAGCAGGTGGCGTGCATGAGTCTTCATTAAAAAGGATTTTTGTCTGTTACTTTCTTCAACACAAATGGAGCTGTCTCCATTGTGGTTTTTGAAGGTTGTAAAGGTTCCAGTGGTAAGGAAAAAGAATAGCTCAACTAGACTGCCAAAAGCCTTGGGCCTTTGTGCCAATGAGAGCCTGTTCCACATTGTCAGTAGGTTTTGCTGCTTATTCAGCTTTAGTTTTGCATTTCCTTATTCATTTTTCTCTGTCTAGCCTTTGTTCCCCCCAAGGACTCTTTATTTCCCTAATGAGTATTGAATCTTCAAAATATTTGCACTTGAATTAATTTGCCTGAAATTTAAAGAAGAAAATAAGCTCTACTAATGCAAAACACTGGTGTTCTAATTATAGCATTGTCATCCTTCTCTCTGTATAATTTTTCTGAGGGCACATACTTTGAGATATTGGTCCCCCATCAAGTTCAGGGGGAAAGGAAAACGTTTCCTATGTGGAAAGAGGTATGTCCTACATCTTTCTAATTTTGGGGGCATGCCAAAAGCTCCTAATTTACCCTGATATTTCTCTATACCCAGATTGGCACACGAAACAATTCCTCTGCCTCCTACTTGTCCTCAGCAATCACTAATGTTTTCAGTAACTTGCTCTGAAGGTTCATTTCTTTCACAAAGCAAGATTGTTACATAAGGGACCATCTTCGTGGTCTGTTCTGTGCTTCCTTGCTTTCCATTCTCTTTCAGAGAGTCCTCAGTGCTTGTTTAATGTTTAAATGCTGCAGTTGCCTCCCAACAGAGAGAACTTTTTTTCTGTTGTACAGTTTGTTTAGTAAGGAGTGATGAGTTACCAAAAATAATTTTGACTTCTTTCTTTTCAGTGATGATGTTTAGGGTGAACCTGCTAAGGCTGGATATCAATGATTGCTTTGATAACAATTTATTTCTCTAAGAAACAGCTCTGTGTAATACATTGTTTTAGACTGAGAGGTTTTCCTGGTTTTGTTTTCCTTTTAGAAGTCTCAGTAGGATTATGGGACTGCTTGGGAAAAACTGAGTCACTTCCTGGCTTTTTCCACTGATCAAAAATGTCCTAGGGAGTGGCAATAAATAGGTGGAGGGGTAAAGAAGAATATGGCTTAGTTTCAAATTGTACTAGGCATTGACACTCTCCTAGAGGCAGTGCCGACTTGGAGAATTTTTGAGGCAGTTGCCAAACTCCTTTTAATGTAGTTGGGATCATTTTTTCTTAATTGGCTACTTTCTCATTGGTGGTTGAAATAGTTATAAGAAAATGGTGAGACCAAATACAGATTTACATAAGATTCTCAAATGTCTTTGCTAGATGTACACTTAGTCTCTTTTCCTGAAAGTCAGTGTTGGTTTTCCATTAACCTCAAAAGAGAGAGAACCCAGATTGTTTGGGAAGTGTTCAAGTGGCAGGGAAAAACATAGAAGTTTCAGGTGCTTCTCTTGGGAGACAAAAATAAGCAGAGATTGTTAGATAGAGGTGCTCAACTAACATCTCATGGTCTGTATATGGCCCACCTGAATGGTACTGCCGGTTTATAGTTACTGTAAACTTAAAACTGAAAAAACTCTTTCTCAGGATCTGTTCAGGAGCGCCCACTCAGCAGGCTGTAGGACAAATAAACTGTTTCAATAGCAACCTGCTGGTGGGTGGGTGGGTGTCACTTCTCTATCTGCCTATACATATGCACTGTGGGGATTAAAGGGGCTATCCCCAAACTATAATGGGCTGGAGCAGCTGCTGGAGAGGTTTGTCCTGCAGGGCATAAGAGCTGCTGACAGCAGTCCTTGGTACTGGAGAGTACAGGGAAATACAGAGATGGTGGGATTGGTGCTTGAGAGAAGGAAAGGTCTATCAAGTGATAGAAAAGTGCAGTGATCTTATTGGTCAGAAAGGCTGGGCAGCACCGCTGGAAAAGTTCAGGCTGCTGAGTCCATGACTCCATGAGGTTGGTACTTCTAGAAGCTGAGAGCATTGTTTACTGAACAGCTCTTCCCAATCAGTGCCTACTGATGTAAAAATGCTTGAAACTCCTTACATGATCCAATGATCACTCTCTCTCTTTTGGCTTTACCTGTAGTGTAAAGAATTTCTGGCCTGTCAATACGACTTTAGGCAGGGCCCAAACTTACACTTTTCTTGCCAAATTGCAGAAACATAGTCTGGAGGGAGACCATGTGGGATCAGGACCCCTGTTCTTCCCCTAATTCAAGTACAGTATTCTTTCCTTGAAGTGGGGTGTCTGAAATCTGCTGCTCTGTAAGTATACTTAAATGCAGTTTAATAATAATAAGACCTTTCCATGATTCTGGAAGATTTTGCTATTGCTCTTTTAACTTTTTATAATAAAAACTTTATAGAAAGAAATAGATACCTTTTATATTGATAGAATATAAAAAGTATTCAAAATAACACTATGAGCTATTGGACTAACCATATGTAGTGATCAAAACTGTTTCATTCTCTTTCTGAAGCTATAAAAACATCTAACACGGGTTAATGAAAAAAGGTTAAAATTCACATTAACACTGTCAAGACAATGTTGGCAATGCTGATTTCAAAAAAAAAGACAAGGTAAAGCTGGTTATTAAGTTGTCTTTCTGATTTAAGGAGCAATTTGTATGATCTAGGAAGTAGTTGGGATGCAGACAGGCACAGAAACATTCCAGTGAGGAGGAAGCATTAAGTAGCAATGCTGTTAGTTACCTGGTAGAAATGAAAATTAATTCTGCTAATTGAGGTAACATTAATGGAACTTAAAAGAGAACCACTTTTAATTTTGGAAGGTTACAGAAATGGCTTTTCTGAGATACTTCATTTTCCAAATTTTGGTATGGTAACTAGTGCATTGCTAAAGACAAAATAATTCAAGAGTTCTAAAATGTAGATTGGTGTTTGTTAACAAATAAGAGCAAAGAAATTATTATTAGTAGCGTATTAGTCTGTGAAACAATCCAAAATATATACTAAGTGAAACAGTTGCCAGCAGATAAGAGCAATATCAGTTTGCTACATGAGCAAACAGCAGTGACATGATTTTCCTTTTCTGTTACCTGTTAGTGAGGGATCTTCTGTACCGTCTCCAGACACCTGGCCATGAAGATGAGCATGGTGTGCTGGCGAGCTTAAGGATTCCTCTTGTTCTTGCAGGGAGATGGAATTTTTGTGGGGTACCTTGTTCAGGCTCGTGCCTAGACTGCTCACAGGGTTCGTCTGTGGGGCTTCTGTGATTTTCCTGCCTGGTGGCTGATAAACCTGACTGTAGTGGCCTATGGGATGATACGCTGGTTTCTCAGATTTGCTGTCATCTTCATCATCGTCATCAATGATAACCAATTCTGCACGGATTACCCCATCATATCGTGACAGCTTTTGTTCTGCCTCTGCATCGTCATCGTCAATGCGCTGATAACCCATGAAAACCATTGTTACTGGTTCAGAATCGTCCACGTAACATGGCACAGCTTGGACAATGTTGTATCGAACATCTTCCTCCTCGTGAGGTGCAGGGGATGTTTTGTTAACAGGGCGGGGACTTGAAAGCCTTGTTTCATTATGTCTTTCTCTTGTATTCTGGTAAGGTTTTAATTCCTCATGTCCAGCTTTTCTTTCTTCGTTATGAATCATCCTGTTCTCAGTATTAGTGTGCACTTTCTTCTCTGAATGGGGAATTGCTGGAGAGGGAGACTTTGGCTGTATTACCTTTGGAAGATCAAGGCCATTCTCTTTATTTTGCTGCATAAAGGGCTCTGTTTTGGAGGAGGGTTCTGTCTGATTGCTGAATCCATTCATCTCTCTTCTGTCAGTGTCTTCCAGTTTTGGTCCAGGGACTAATTTGTCTTTCTGAGGAGTAACTGGCCTGCAAAATTTGTTTGCAAACACAGGCTCATGATACTCTGTGGGAGACTGGGAATTTCTTTCAGTTGCCTGCCGTAGCAGGTCCTCCACTTCAACAGGAGCAAGTTCGTCCATTCCATTTTGTGTTGTGCTGCCATTTGAAGACACTGCATAGACTGACTTCCTGCCATCATCATAGACTTTAATTCCTGTCTCTTTAAACTCCTTTGATGGAAGAGGGATTGTTGATAACACTGTGTTTTCTCCTGTCTTCATGTCTTTTTCAACTTTAATTTCCATGGCAAACAATGCTGTTGAAAGAAACAAGTGCTTAAACTGATAATGCAGCAGCTGCAAGAAATATAGGAGAGTTCTGACAGTGATAGAGAATGACTATTGGAATGAATTAGCATTGGCTCTTTTCATAGGACAGTGGAAGCTTCTGGCAGCTTCTTACTCAAACTACTCCTAGGCCCCCCCTATTACCAAAAATCGAGTTACCTGAACCAACGCCAATTATCAAATATGTGATATCATCACATACACAACCAATATACTGGATTCTCATTTTGAATGTCCCCTGTCATCCTGTGCAAAAAACCCACTTTCATTTGGATCTAATTCTGTGAGGAAAAATCAGCTGTTGAGGAGCCAGTTTTCATTACATGGTAGATTAAGAATCCAGAGTTCACCTTGACCCCTGGTGTTGTGCTGGGCAATAGGAGCTGAAAGGGATCAATGTGCTGCGGTGCTGAAGACTCTTGGACTCTCCAAAGGCTTAGGAGGCTTTGTAGTAGTTGGGAAATACCCAGACTACTGCTGGCTGCCCAACAGCTGTAAGTGTGGACAGAAAATGTGAAATGTATGATATGAAGGGAGGATGTACTTAAAGTTTTGCCAGGAAAAGGAATGAAGTGCTAGAAAGAAGGGTCAGTAGTGAAAAGACTTATTCTCAGTGGCACATATCTTACACCAGTGTCTCACCTCTCAGTTCTGATGCCCTAACTGATAACACAGCTTAAACAAGAACAGCAGTGTCTCATATCTATAATGGTTACTCTTTGCTTAAGGTGTATTAGATCCAATTTATAGTATTTATAATAATATATATTTATATATATTATCCAATTTATATTGACACCCTTTGGAGTCACTAGTAAGTAGTACCTTTTCTCTTTTCTTCATCATCTGTGGCAGCATGTGCTGTACTTCTCAGTGCAGAAGGCCTGAAGTGCTTGGGAAGGTCAGGTATGCTGGCATAGATGTAGTCTGCTGACTCTGAGTAAAGAACATCCACAGGTCCATAAAGCATTAGTGTGTTGTAACTGACTTGTACAGGAACCTTTTAAAAATATTCTTTTGACTAAACGTACCTTTTTCAAATCCTGCTTTTTCAGTCTTCACAGACTAGGTGGGAAAGAGAATCATTAAAAAGAAATGTGATAATTAGTTTTAAGATGTTAACTAAACAGTGCTTGGGTTTCCCTGATAGTTTTAACCTTTTGAGTGCACAGCTTCATAAAGAGAAGGGGCTAAAAGGAAAACATGCCCAGTTGAAACATCGCAAGGGAAAAAGTGAAATTTCTGTGGTCTTTTTTGCCAATATGATTCCAAACCACTCAGGGAAGGACAAAATATCATGAAGTGTTAAACAATAACTTAGTCCCCCACTGTGGCTCAACCTGGTTGGCTTCAAAGATTTTTCAAATGTTCCACTTTGGCTTTCCAATTTTACTTATCTCCCTGAGTATCTTTAGAGAGTGTGTGTATTTGTGTGTATACAAGAACAACTGGAGAACTGAAGTTTCATTTCATCAGTATATTTTTTGGCATGATTTAGGATGATTTTAAAATACTAAAATGATCTTTTGACAAAGACTCATGACTGATAACATTGTCGTGTTTCATCGCAACCTCTCAGGGGCTTGGGAGAGAGCATGATGCAGTTTAGCTGGGCTCCTGAAGGAGCATGAAAACACCTGCCTCTGAACTTAGTCTGTGCCTGTTATGTCTGTCTGTGCCTGAGATGCAAAGTTGCTGGTTGGTGTCAGTGGCAGTGCTATTTTTTGGCAGCGTGCTATAGATAAGTAATGATAAGAATTGCTCCCCCACCCCCATAAACATATAAAATGGAGACATCTGGGCACTCAAACAATAGAATATCTTGACCCCTCTTGTGACTGCTGCCATTTTAGACAAAAGCTCATGACTACTCATGGGATCCAGCTAGTTCCCCTTTCCCTGGTTATGATGATGAATGAGTAATAAACTCTATTTCTGGAATAATTTGGCACTAACCTTTATTATGTCTTCTGTTGTTTTCTCAACAGATTTCAGTTTCTTTAAGATTGCTTCTTCCTTAGCTGAGACTTCCATTTCCTGTCTTTCCAGAGCCTCAATTTCCTTCTCCAGTCTGCAATCACAATTACATTTGATTCAATACCAGACAGAGAACAACACTGCAGAGTTGATACATTATGAATATGGACATCTGTAAAGCTGGCTTTACTTACACTGAAAAATTTTGCTCTAATATGACATCAGCTTATAACTTCACATGCATTGGGAAATAAATGTGAAATAGTATTTTCATTCAAAAACCCCAAAACAAAACAACAAACAAAACCTGCCATAGATTCCTTCTGAGCCTACTTTGAAAACAGTGACTGCAATTATCTTGTTTAGGGAAGGAATAGATAAGGAATAAGGCCCTGCACATAGTTTCCTCATTTCTAAGTAAATTTTCTACATTGTCTCAAGAACTATGATTATTCTGTTGTAACTAAGATGCAGGAATCCAGTACACAGACACCAGGGTTATGATTTTGTCATGTATACCAGTACAGATTATGAAAAGAAGCAAATTCTTTTGTTGTAAAAGTGTCAGAAGAATGTTCTTGTACCTGGTAGTACTTTAAGGGCTACAGTACATCACCTCATATTGTATTTTATTGTATGGAGCCAAACCATATTCTGGAGGATCCCCCTTAGAGAAAAGTTCCAGTCAGTCTATAACTAGAAGCTACAATTCCAGGAATTGGGAATCAAATTGCATGTGTATTTCTAAGATGTAGAACAGATATCGTGTTTTGGTAAAATAATAACGGTATTTGCAAGTACATATAGATACAACTGCTCTTAACTAACCTTCTAATATGAAAATTAATACAGTTATTAATAACAACAGCAATGTGCTTTCACACTACTTTTAAGAAGCAATAACTTCATAATTGTGTGAATTTTGAAATGGAAGAAACCTGCATAGTGGGATGGTGCTCAAGAGACTAAACTCTGTTTTCCAGTCTGTATGGGATTGAGAATGAAGAACTTGCAAATACACAGGATCATGCAGGAGCTTTCTGAAGGTGTGTCTGTCTGTGTTCAGATCCAAGATGCCAAAACAATCACAGATCCATTCTTGTTATATGTTTCTTACATGTTAGAGCTGAGTACAATAATTAAGGCACCTTTTTCCTGATTAGAGTTTTTATTTTCTTAGCAGTAAGTTGTGTGACAAACACTTCTAGACAGAAAGGTCCAGGATAAAATATCGAATCCCTATGTGAGAGAGGGAGACAGCTAGGCCTGGTTGTCCTGGTTTAAAGCACACCTTTAAGGTCAAGTACTTCAGTCAAATTCTGTTCTCTGGTGACTAAGGCAGTGACTTAAGCAGGTGTCCCATATCCTACTTTTTTTATTCTTTCTAGTAAAGACTGTTCCTTTGTTGGATTTTAGATAGAAATTTGCCTTATTAGTGTAGTAGTTGGGAAGTCACTTTTGCATGAAGATCTAGAATCAATTCTACATTTAATTCTGAAGTGGGACTTGAACTAAATGTCTCATGTTGTCTATGAGTGCCATATAACTTCAGTCACCTGGTTCATCTACATTTCTTTTTAAAAAAAATTCTCTTAAAGGAAAAAAAGAAGAGAATTTCAAAACCTTCCACATTTGAGTGAAATTGCCTTCTCTTGTTTTTGAATCCATGTCATGTCCAACTCAATGACTGTTGACTTAAGTCATCTGCAATTGGTATCATTAATTGCTGAGATCAGTCAGAATAGTTACAATTAGATGATCTGAGACAAAGTTACAAATAGCATAATAGAAATATTGGCCTATAACCCTGAGGGGAAAAAATGTGTTGTGTTTTGACTTATTCTTTACAATGTGCCAGGATTCACAATATTACACCACAGTCAACATTAATAATAAAAGTCTATTATCCCTTTTGAAGTAAGCAGACTAGGAAAGCTGAATGCAGGCCAGCAGATAAGCATTATTTATTTCCTTCTGTGTGACTGTTTGATGAATCTGAATTGATGTTATGGTTCTTGCCCTATTTAAACTCAGATATGTAGAGCTATACTAATAGAGTACTACATGGGCTTTTATCTGTTAATGAAAAAAATCTTCTTTTTTTGGTATCACAGATCTTGGAACTGAGATGTGAATAAAAATACATTCAGGATGAAAGTAAAAGCTAGGAAAAAAAATTAAAAAACTACCAACATTTCAGACCTGAGCTCAGCAAGATGGCCTTAAACCCTGATCAAAGGTACGGATTATAGTGCTAAAACCTAAAAAATTTATAATGAAGTGGATGAATATACTTGGACAGCCATAAAATAATGTATGACCATGTACCATATTTCTGCACTTCTTACAGAACAGTCTTCATTTAATATATTGAAAGGTTGTATTTTTAGATGAGACTTGATCACAATATTATTATAATGTGAAAATTAATAATGAAAAATGCACATAAATATAATAATCTGAAAAATCATAATAATCTGAAAAATCATTGACTTATACTGTGGGTTTATTTCAGTCTTGGTTCTAAACACTTGAAGGTGAAAGAAGAGGAGGAAAAAATCTTGGAGATATTAAAAAAGGGAGACTGGGGAGAGACAGAAAACACAACCCCAAATAAATCAAAGATTATAAACCCCATATATTTAACTGGGTGATCAAGAAAAGTATTACAGTTTATATATGCCCTCACACCCATACCAACACCCACTTTGTATGGTAATAAAGAGAACTGATTCAGTGCTCAGTGGGGTTAGAGAAAAATTCTCATACCCATGAATTGGAATTGCATCTAGACCTACGCATATAGACATAGATTTTTATGGTTCATTTTCAGAGGATGTTGTAAATGTGCACATTAGAATTTGAGGAAAGAAAACTTGAAAGAGATGCAGTTTCTATAGTTCAAAGAAATGGACTTCATGCAGTTATAATGTTAGGCCAGGATCTTTCTGGTGTGTTTAAATCTTTAGAAACTTCTAAATCAATGATATTTTTATGAAGTTATATCACAGTTTGTATTTGTCTTGAAAGGGTCTAGCAGCTACATGAGCAATTATATAAGAAATTATCTTTTTGACAGGGCTTCTGTTTTTTGTAAAGAAATGGAAGTATGACATATCTACTGTATTGAATCAATCCTTTGAATATTGTCTTTCTCTTGAGTAGTGCTTATCTGAGAGGGGAAAAAATAAGTGGTATAGAGGTGTGGATGAAAGAAGAAATCTTAGAAGCCAAGACACTAAATGGAGGGTTTCTCTGCCAAAGTAGTAGCTGAATTAAGAAAATCTATGAATTTTTCTTGGCTGCTGCTGGCCACCAGCTGATCTGCTGAGATTGGCACCACTACCTCCACAGAAAAAAAGAAAGGGTTTAAGAATGAAAAGCAGATAGGAGGATACCACCCTGGAGAATTCCTGACTAAGAGGAAAAGGCAGTTTAGCAAGTCCTCACATGTTCTGAGGTGAGTCAAATGCTTTTGCAGCTCTGGAGTATAGCCTTAGTCTGCCTTCATGTATCACATTACAAACAATTGAATAGACCTTAGTTGTTTTGCATTTTTAAGTGTGTTGTTTAGCAACTGATTCCGTCAAGAATGTTACTAGCTGGGAATGGGAAAACAGGACTCCTAGTTCTTCACTCTGCTTGTACCCTGACCAAGGATGTGTTCACTTGCTCACTGAAGCTTCTAACATGTAAAGAGGGTTAATAGAACTGAAAATGTAAATGCAATTTTTTTTTTATCTGCAACCAAAGCATTCAGCCATTTGTCTGCAAAGTGGTTCAGGCCACTTGCTATTCACTGTTTCATTGTTGTTACAGGGAATGCAACTCTGCCTTTTATCAAAAATACTAAAATCTGAACTGATTAGCAGACATACACTAGCTCAACTTGACACTGGAGAAAAGACTGTTTCAGAGCAGAGGTCCCATTTAGGAGGGTGAGGGAAGGATCATGCCATTACTGTAAATGTGCCTACAATTGCAATTGTCCTCTCAGCAGAAAGAAACAAAGACCGTATTGGGTATTCAAAAAGTCTTTAAAGTGATTAAGATTTTTTTTAACTGAAGATAAAACCCATGTGGAATAGTCATCACACAGGACAGAACATATCCGAATCAAGGGAATTTTAATAGTCAGATGCTTAGAAGAAAAAATTCTACTGAGCCTCTCAATAATTTATTACTTTTACTGTATAACATGTTGACACGATCAGTTCAGCAATCTTTGATTTACAGGACAGGTCAAAGGTCAGGCAAGCTTTTGTTTGCTTGGGTGATATCTATAACAAAGCAAAGGCCCTGTGCAAGTACTGAATAGTGCACATTTTATGGGTTTTTTAGCGGACTTTGTTCACACTGAACTCTGTATTACTACGTTTCTGTATTGCTACTGGCTGGTTTGAAACTGTCCTGGGTATGTATAACAAAATATAATGCTATTTGGAAGGCAAATAGATGTTTTTCTAGAGGCCTTTGCTAGACAGCTACTGAGGAATGGTAGGAAATTAATTTATAGTAAAAAATACTTGATGTGCATAAACCTGTGTAAATTCCTAGTTCAGAGGGAAGTTCCCACATGACTCCAGGTATGCTCTTCTGCCTGCATTCATCATCTGGAAAATCAAACGTCCTTGTCCGAGTCCTCTGTGTATTGTGAAGATAAAAGCTGCCAAAGGCTAAGTTGTGTATATATTGTTTTCTAAGGAAAGTAAATATATCAATAATGAAAATATTTCTTTTGATATCAAGGCCTTACAAACATCTAAAGTGTCTTTAGAACTTCATCAATGGTGAATTAAAACCAGAGTGGCTCAGGAATGAAATAGGAAGCATTTCTGTAGTAATTTTATTTTCTAGGAAGTATTACACCTGTTTTATTTGAAGAGTGAAGACAGCATGTCATTTTGTGTCATACTGTCCTTGTCAGTTAGCCATCATTTCAGATCTGTGTTAAGAAATAGGAATCATTTTAATGAGGAAGCAACTTCTTGGAAATTCCCAGGAAAAGGTGACAGACAGGAAAAGTTGGCTGGTAACACTGGTATTAACAACAAATAGGTGTGAAAATGCTTAGTTTGCCACAAAAAAATAAATTGCTGTGAAAGAGCAGCATATATAAAAAAAATATAAGAATAACCATTCACAGGTTTTATTAAAGAACAAGCCTAGTAAAACAAATAGCCTTATATTCTTGGGAAAAGGATGTTTTTAATAAGAGGAGAACACCCTACAACTGCAATCAAACACATATTGCAGTTTTTTCCCACTGCAGTGCTTACAGTTGCAAGTAAAATTATTTAATTAATTTTCATTAGCATTTAAATTGCTGGTTTATGGTCACATGATCAGCCACCTAGACATACAAACATTACTTGTGCTTGTAATTAACTGAATCTGGAACTATGTAGGAAAAGAATTCATACCTACCTACATTTCTGCTAAAAGCAGGCATAAAAATAGGAATTAAAAACCCACCAATACTAATGAAATAAACAAAAACCCTCAACAAACACACACAAAAAATTCCCTGTTTAAGAAAGCAGCTGGGGATAAATGATGGGTTTGGCACTTTGATTTCTCCTTCCTTAAAGCACAAATATATTTAGAAATCTTCCTTCAAATTCCTACAGGCATCTTTTTTGAAAGATAAACTTTAAAACTTATAAACCCTTGTTAAGTTTTGGGTCTAGAGATCTCAAGCAGAGGAAATATTCCTTTGATGCTAATTTTCCTACACAAATTAAAGCTGTTTTTCATGTTTGAAGCTCTAGTTGATTTACTGTTTCACTATTTATAGCAGTGATAAGTTCTAATAATTCTAAAAAAAGTTTATATGGCTATATTCAGAAAAGTAAAACTCATTATATTGTTCAGTTTTGATATCTAAGGAAATAAAAATTAAAGCCACTGAGCTCTTGACAAATTCAGGACAATAACTGCAAAAACTGTACCAAAAGACTCTACGACTGTGGTTATAGATCAACCTAGAATCATGTTCCTAGTAAATAAAGAAGTCATTTGTGAGACTCTGCAGTTTAATGTTAGCCCTATGTGATGGGGAGGCACTAGGCAGTGAGATTTTTAGGAACATCTGTAATGAAGGGTAGGACAAGACCTTTGCTATAGCAGACGTCTGGGAATAAATTGAATACAAAACAGCAGAGAAAAGTGAAAATAAGACAGGTGATACTACTGGGGCTAAGCAGCCTGTACTGTTGTGAAGTGCCGTGTGGTGAAAGCCACGTATCAAAGGCTGTGCAGGACCTCATAAAACTGAGGAACTTTTAAACCTATCTACTGTTATTTTTAAGTTATAATTCAACAATTGCTATCTCAGAGCAAAACCCGTATATTGTGGCTTATGTCTGTTGAATATAGCATGGAAGGGATTCCTGGAATTAGAGAAACAAATACTCTGCAGTATATTTATCGTGCAGTTGATAAAATTCACAGTATGGAAGCTTCCATTGTGTATTCTATAACTTTAGATGACTGGAAAACATTACGAAGTTTGCTTTACTCTGTGTAAACTGCGTATGTTTAGTCCTTGCTGAAGCTTTCATCTTTTACAAAATAAGGGACTCTTAAGAAGGGACCATTTTAACCCAGACGCAAGGGCAGGGGTACTACCCTACCTGAAAATGTCTTGTTCCAGCTCACGAGTCCGCTGTTGGTCCTCCTGATTCTGCTTTTGCATTTCTTCTTGCTCCTTTGGAGTCATAGAACTAAGGCCATCCAAGAGCCATTTTTCTCGCAAGGCCTTTTTCTGAAGGGGAAAAACAGACAAGTAAGCAAACCCTAAAAGTTAGGGCATTCAACCATTTGCTGTGTTTGTCTTGATGCCAGAGACCCAGTCCACAGTCTTGTGCTCTATTTGGTATAAGGCAACCTGATTAAATTGAATTTTGACTACTGCTGCTTTGAGGCAGAGCTGTGCCAGCTCTAGTGAAGAAGGCTGCATTAACCTCAGTGCTGCTTGCAGTGGCTGTTGGAATCCCTGCCTGCATCCCCTGTTGAATCACTTAAACTGTTGTTTCCTACTCTTTTCTTTTTATTGTGTACTTTACATGAGGTTATTACTGAGGCCCAGCTGGCAGAGGAACAGGTATGTGAGACCTGATTGCACTTAAAAGTGCTTTTCAACTTGTTTGATGTGTGACATGTATGATGTCATAGAAAGCATGTCTGGAACAGGCTTGTTGGGAAGTCTGTAGCACTTCATGGTGGTTTTTTTTTATTTATTTATTTTATTTTTTTTTTTTACCTGTGGGATGTAATGGCAATGTTTACAGTTGCTTTAGTCCCGCAGGACAGTATTTTTTCTCTTTCTCTCTCTCTCTCTCAACACTGGATCCTAGGAAATCTGTGGGATATAAGGGCTGCTCCAGATAATCCTAAGCCTTGACTCTCTCTGTAGAATCACTTGGCAGCACTTCCTGGTAATTGTGTCTTAGGCTCTAATTAAATAAATGCAGATTTGAATAGAATAGTTTTATGTGATCTGGTAGATGCATGTAGCCTGGTGTTGGCAGAACTCCTATTGGCCACAAAATACTGTGTTCTCAAACTGGAGGGAACATAGTTATTAATTCCCTTTCAATCAAGCTATTTAGATTTTAATGATAAGTAGGGCTCCTAGAAAGTGAGGTCTTGGTCCTGGATGGAGTGGAATTAGTCTAACATTGGTATTTCCAAAAATAAATCTATAGTTCCTTGTGAGATTTACAGCAGGGCTGCCACTGTAGACTTCAGAAACTGATAATATCTATTGAAATCAAAAAAAGCTTTGTGTATGTATAGGGTTAGGCCCAAGAAAACAAACTCCCCAAATACGAGCATAACACAATAGTGTTATTTTTGCATTTTTCTAGAGTAGTTTGCTGCTGCTCCCAACTAAATGTCATGTAACCTTTTTCATTTAATTAACCATTTTTAAAAGAATGACACATTGTGTATTTGGAAACAGCTTTTGAATAAAAGACATTTTCAAGTCTGCTCCATCCAGGCAGCAGCACCAACCAGTGCAGGAGCAGCTGCTTTAGGACTGCCAGGTTCTTTCTGCTGTCTGGCATTTCCTTCCATGGCAAAGTGTCTCTATCTCAGCACTAGGTCATGGATGTGTTATAGCACTGACATAAAAGCATTTTCATTTTCCATTAGGCTCAGTATGTTAAGGGAAAGGGATACTTATACATTGTGATGTGATAAGACTGGGAATGGCCAGAGTGCTGGCTGTTTGAATGAAAGGAATCATTGTAGTTCATGGTCACATCAGGAGTACTGTGACAATATTCTGCAGATTCTGTGAATAATTTACGATGTGTGCTCCAGGTATAACTCCACTGCAATCCTTAGCAAGGCAGGACCGGCACTGAAAGATTCATCTTTCATTGGAAGGTAAGGGTGTTTGGAGTTTGTGGGTCTTGCTCACCCAAGGGTATGGCAGTTCACCTTGTGGCATTTTTGGGAAGGCATAAGTTGTTTTCAGACTTTTTCACAGAAAATGTAGTTCAACACTGTGAACTACTGGAACAAGGTGTGTGACTAGCACCTACAGGGGAGCACTAATGGAGTTCAGGCATTGTCAGAAGCTAGAAACTTAATAAGCTAAACTATAAAAGCCCTTGGCAAGTACATGCAAATCAGTGCTGACTGCACTTTTCAAACAACTGTCTGGTCCTTTCCCCTTTTGCCTCAGTGAGAAGGATTCCAGGTAGAAGGAAGAATTAGTTGCCAGTGCATCTAGAATTACTTGATGAAATTTGCCCTGTACCCTCATTAGAAGCCCCATTGCCTCTTGCAGTTCCGTGCAGCCCTATCCACTCAGATGTATTTGCTTGCACGTCCTCTGCTCCATGGGGCAGAAATGCACATGTAGGGGAGAAATATTTCTTCTCCATTATAGTTCTACCAGGTAACTAAGATCTGTTCTGATGCCTCATCCTGGTCTTTCCAGTAAGAAGTTTTCTTGGGGATAGCAAACAAAGTCATTGGGAAGCCAGGGCAGAGATTCCTATTTACAAAAAGGATTTTTTTAAAGAAAAAACACGGCAAACAAAAGCATAATTAAAAAAAAGGTCCGCCCCCCAAAACAAAACAACAGCCTTTTAATAAACCTGTTGCTAAGGTTTATAAATAGGAATGAAGGACAAAATGAGGAACAGGACAGTGATATCCAGCTAGCAGGAACATCCATATGACAGTGAGATTTACTAACCTAGGGGACAGGTGCGAGTTATGTTCGGTAGGTCACGGAGCTCTAGATTTCACCATGTGCAATTGGTAAATGTGAATGAGGAAAATCAGTGGCTAGGGAAATGATCCTTCTATAAAATTTACCAAAGTGTCCTAATGTTTGAAAGTCTAAATATGTTTTAAAGCAATTTATGCACTAAACCCTTTCGTTGTTTTATTCCACTGTAATATCTGAATTAATCTGAAGCATAAATGTTCATTAAAGGACAAAACTTCTAGGGCATAAAGCAGAGGATATTCAGTAATGTTGCATTTAATATTACATGCCTGTCTTATTACTGAGTTGTAAAAATTAGCTTACAGGTAGCTAGTGATATATATGCATTTATACACTATATATATATTTAAATGTATGCTTGATCCTTCTTTGCCAAGTGAATAATTTTCTCTATAGATCCTTGATTCACCGTGTGTATGCAATACAAATGATTTTAATTTAAAAACTCTTCTGGATGATTTTTCTTGAAATAGCCAAAGGAATCCTATCCTCTGTTCTCTTCCAAAGGAAAATTATTCCAGTAGTATTTTTCCAGGAGCATTCTAGCCTCTGTAAAAAACTCCATAAAACTTCTCAGAATAAGTGCGAGGTGGGTTTTTGTTTTCTTAACTTTTAAAACTCCATTATACCTATTAATTTTCTCTATAAACATGTACTAAATCTGTAAGGAAACTGCCCTAGGGCTCTGCCTGCACACAGCAGCAGTGAGGATTAGCTGGTTGTCTAGAACAGATCAGTTTATCCTTCTATAAAGAAGGGCGAAAGAGTTGTTCTGAATTTATAGACAGGAAGACTTGAAACATAACTTTCAATGCACCATGTAACCAGGTACTAAGATGAAGACAGTCACGTTTGCTGCTCAACAATTACAAGACTTGGAAAAGATATCCCTCTTTCTTTTAGACAAGACTTACACTGTTGGTCAAGCCTGTCCTTGGAGTAACTACTTTCCAATAAAACCTGAGTATGGGTAACTTTTGTGTTGGCTCTCCTGGCCCACTAGTGAACTAGTTTATCATAGTTTCTCATTTTTTTGGCTTGACACAAAAGAAGAGGGTGGATGAAACCCAGGATCTGGTGTCTTTTTTGAAGAGGTGTCTGTTTTAAATATGCCTCTCTCACATTTCCTGGAGGAGACACACCACGCTTCTGATATTAGATTCAACATGTCTTGTTGAAACTGTTTATCTGCTCACATAACGAAAAGGGTATGTAAAATACCAAGACTTGCATATTTCTAGAAACACAGATTTTTGTCTTGTCTCCCTAAATGACACACACTGACAGACTGCAACAGGCATTTGAAGAATAGCGGTGTTGGGTAGAAATCACTACCATTTCAAGTCTCTGCAGAGGTGTGTCTTTCAGTTTGTTCATAACTTGGAATTTGTAATCCTGAGTTTACCAGGCCATATTTGAGGGAAATATTTGCATCATTTATTCTTTTTCTTTTCTAATACATATAAAAAAGCATTATTTTACTAGAGAGTCATTAAACAAGCTGACAAAAACCTATAGCCTGCCCCCCACCCCCAAAAATAGGCCTTTTTTTTTCTAAAAAAAAAAAAAGTGCAATTCAGCTTCATGATTGTGCTGCACTCTGTACCAAGGAAGATTGCTGTAGTGGGATTAGGGAGTGAACACACCCAGTCTGAAATGTGAGGCTTAATTTTCATCTGTGAGTTATTCCTGGTTATGATCTCATTTTATGCCATGAAAGTGATCAAATAACACCAGCTCTGGAGTGTAATTTTTTTCAAAGAATGATGCTTATTAAAGTCAAATGGAGTCCTGGCAAGACTCCAAAAAGCTGTGAAAATTTGACAGTAAAAGCATGACTTAAATGCATGAAGATTTGCACTCCAAAATCCAAACCCTTTATTCATGCTGTATTACTTGAGGCTATCTTTAGTTATATAAATCCAACACTTACCTTTAAATGTTGGTGCTTCATTTTTTCCTCTTCCACTTTTAGACGTTTCTGTGTAATTTCTTCTTGCAATTTTCTTTTGTCCTATGAATGAAGAGAACAATAAAACTTTGTTTAGAGAAATTACTTTTTAACAAAAATATCATTTAAGTGTTGTTCAGTAGGGTGAAATCAAACCATGCAAATAAAGCCTTGTTTTAAAGCTTAGGTGATGTTTAGGCAGTGCATAATTCTTTGCAGCAACAGCTCATGTCCTGCGCAGGTGTGCTTTCCACTGCTCTTTCTCCAAAGTATGTTTAAACATGTTAATGGTCACAAAGGAAGGATGATACAAAATAGAAACTATTTACTCTTTGGAAGGGTAGGGGAAGAAAACAGGAAGGAAGTACATTTGAGCAGAATTGTACATGCAGAGTGAGACTAAAAATGGGCCCTGACCCAAGTTCCTAAGGCAGCCCACACATCATGTAGGAGAGGAAAGAGCCTGCATGGTCTGCACTGTGCAGCTGTGATACACCACTAAATGAAATGGGCTGTCGGTGAATCCAGTACTGAGATTGTGTATCTTGTTGCTAATAGCTGAAATAAACAGGAATAAACAAAGACTTAGGAATTTATTTTGTTTAGTCAGATAATGATGAAGATGAACACAGAGAAATGTGAAATGCTTCATATATGTTGTTGTTACCTCTCAATTAAAGAAAAAATAAAATTTTTGCCTGTTCTCCAGGCTGTTTTCACAGTTGCTGAATTTTAGAAGGAGAGCCTTCAAGCAGTGCTGATCTGTCATAGTGCCACCTTCATCCTCTTTGATACAGACTGTAGAAAGAAGGAAATGGGTGAACAGTGTCTGAACACTGGCAATGCTTGAGCCTCTCTTGTCTTTGGATAGCACTGCCCCATGGAGTATGCTTGTGGCTCCTTTGTATGAGGCCAAATACTGATTTAGTACTTTGTGTCCTCAGCAGCCAGTGGGAAAGAAATCATGCCAAATTAAACTAACTTTTATAAGATGTATTAATAGGCTATTCTCGTGGCCAACCTTAATGCTGTAAAATTCTGTTATTTGGCATGGCACCTTTTGCACTTGTTTCTTGGTAGGTTTTAGAGAAGTAAATGGAATCTTCTGTTGTTCCGTGCAGAATTTTTACTGACTGGAGGCTAATGCCTCTTTTTTTTCAATTACAACAGCTGGATCCTGTTAAAAAAACTGATAGCTTTTTTTTTTTAAGTCTGTTTTCAGACAAGCACAGTTTTGGAAGGAGTTAAGTTCTTCACAAACATAGGAAGAGACTTGCCCTTCCAGCCCACCTGAGTAACCAGCTGTGTGTAAGGAGTGTAGAAAATCAATAAGGAAGCGCTGGACATAAGCCTGAGGGTTGTTCACCATTTCCCTAGGATCTGGGATTTGGAAACAGGAAGAGACATGGTGTGCTTGGCTGAATCACTTCGTTGTTACTGGAAATTAGAAATTAGCAGTGTGGCCACAGGCTCTAAGGACACTTTGTTGAAGGGTAGGAAGTAGAAGAAACCACTTAGCCTTTTGGGGATGGAGGGCAGGACTACAGGTGTCCAAGCATTACTTGTAGTATGCTGGGATTTAGTAGGTGAACAAGTGTTTACAGATTGTTACCTCTTTACTAAGGTTCTAGGTAAGACTCTTAACCAGAAAATGAACTTTTACTTTGTTTATACTATTAAAAAATATTCTAAGTGAATTTCAATATTCTTTTTATACTGGTGAAGATGTAATAGGAGTAGTCTGAAATGAGAATTTGTACACAAACTACTGTGCAGACAGAAATCAGAATGTAATGGCATAAATATCTACATTTTTTTTAAACTAACTGTGTAATAAGGAACCTATTCAGCAGTGAATCTTTTGCCTGTTTCTTTTCTTAAAGGTCTATATTTCTTTTACATCCAATATTTTTTCTCTGAAAGCCTTCTGTTTGTATATTTGGTGCTCTAGCATATTTTAATTTCACTGGTTGGTATTAAATATCCATTACACAATTATCCAGATATTGAAACAGATTGCCTTTTATATATCTAGTCTTTATCTATATATTCTAATCTAATGCCAGAAGAATGCTAAGTATGAGGAATCTTTTTGACGTTGTGTGCCAGAATAACTTTTAAAACCTGTTAGAAAACTTGTCTGCACATCATGTCTTGCTTTACAAAGCTTTGACTATACCATACCTATTTAATGGAATAAATGTTTTTTCCTGGATAGCAAAGGGATCCATGCTTCTACCAAACTTCATGCTCTGCCCCTGCACATAATCATGTTTCTGCCAGAAGTCCTTGAATCCTCTCTTACTATGCTCTTGCTACTGTAAGCAAAATTTGCTTTTTATGAGAGAGCACCTTCAGCTGTTCCTTTCTCTTGTGCATCAATGCAAGGTAAGACTTGAGCCTTGGTCCTAATTTTCACTTCTACTGAAACAGGTGGGAATTTTTCCTGACTTTTGAGAGTAAAAATGAATTGTGTTATAAACTGGATCTGTCTGAAAGAAAGGGAAATGCATCCATGTAGCAGTGTCTTGTGAGGTGTCTCTTATGCCAAGTCCATTAGTTTGTGTCAGTGTTCTACGGTGCTGCCAGTGCTGGTGGTCTCGGTCCCATGGCAAATCCCATGTACTGTCAGCCAGTGGAGCAGCTAATGCTTTAGATAATATATTTTTTCCGAAATGAAAAACATTAAACCCCATCAACCATTACAAACACTGCAGCTTTCATATTTTAAGATATTACAACCTCACTAATAAAATGGATTCATCTGATTTTTTATGTTTTATATTCTATATACACCAGCAGCAGGTGGAAGCTACATAACAAAGAAAAAAGTTGCTTTTCAGAGCCATGTGAGCACCAAAATATATAATACTCATGTAATAATTTGTTTTTTAATTATTATTTGCTACATAGAGAATATATGGAAAACAATTTGAAAGCCCCAGTTGGCTCTGTGAGAGCCAGATGCTGTCAAGGAGCCAGGCATTTAACAACAGAAACCAGTCAGGTTTAGTGTAGGTGCAGCTGTTTATTGCTCTGAATGCCCCTTGCTTTCCTCTCTTAGATCCTTTACAGCAAACATCTGGTAGGTAGCACTGGAAATTCCCAGGCATGTTTCTTGAGACAAATCTTCCCAGAGCCACTGTGTAACTTGCAACTCTAACTGTAATGTGCTGTTTTCTTAGACAACTCCTACTGCAGATTCTTAAGCCTGAAGATAACCTTGCCTCATTTGGGCTGCTTCATTTCTGCAGTCCGTTAGAACAAATACACCAAGTGTGTCAATTAAATGCTATCGACTGATGAAAGTAGGGAGCAAATAGTTTCTTTACACAGCAAGTGTAATAAATGAAGTCATGGCCTAAGTATGATTTCCTAGTTCTTGTAATGCAAGACACTGGAAGCTGCCCCAGTTTCTTAAAAAATACTTCATTCTTCCTCTGGAGGCAGAGGTGCAGCTGGAGGACACTCCAGCATGTTCATAGAGTTCTCATCAGGCAACTGTGCTGCCCCATTCCTTCTCCTGCATCCCAGGGAGTCTAAAACATTGCAAGGCCTGGACTTCTCTGGAGTGTCAAAACAATTGTTATCTTTTGAACCCATACCCTAGAGACAAAGTCCAGGTTCTGACCCTGGTTCGAACACCGTTACAGTTAAACAAACCAATGTACTCTAAACCCTCTAAAACATTTTCAAATTACCCTATTTTGGGCTTGCATCAGGTCTCAATTAAATGTGATAAATGGATCTGTTGGCTTTTATCAAGTGCCACAATTAAAACTCAATCAACTTAAACCCCCACCTATTAGATTCCTTTAGGTTTCCAGCTACCCTTCTCACATTTATTTTGATTCCAATATAGTTTTTTTTTTAACTCTGCCCACTATTTATTCTGCCAGGAGTGTTTGTTTCACAACTAGTCTGTCATGCTAAGAGTGTGAAAAATATCTCTGTTTCCATTATTTGTTTTTAAACAAATGCCTGAGAGAGTAAGTGATCCTTCTGGAGGTTTTCTGTCATCCCATAGGACCAAATTTTGTTTCAGTTCAATTCTCTTGTAACTGAATAAGTTTCACTGGACATCAAATCAGAGATGAATTAGGATTCAGTTTTTGTTACATCAGGTTATATTACTTTAAAAATAGCTCAGTAGTTCCTTTTACAAATTATAAATCTTTTGATTCAGATTTCCCTTTAGAAGAGAACTGGAAATGATTTCTAATGTCTTCTGCATAAACTTCAGTGAGTCCTTCCTCTGAAAACTGACAGGTAGGGATTTGCTTAATCCAAGTTTGTCCTTTTTTGCTTTCCAGGCAGCAATACTTATGATAGATTATCAATAATTCAGATATGAAATTAAATTCTACAATGCAAACCAAAAATCTTTAATCTCTCAGTCATGTTGTGAAATGGGAAAATTGATTTGTTCTGGAATTCTCCAGCTGCCTTTTGACCTTCAGGCAAACATTCAGAATGATGACAGTAACGTGTATTTTAGACTGTCCAGTAGTGATTTGCACACATACTTTTACTGCTTTGAATTTAGTTTGAAAGTGCAATACAACCCATAATAAAGTCAGTACAGGCAACTTAGTTGTCTTAAAGCAATAGCCTATAAACCAGCATTTAAAAGTAACAATTTCAAGCAGACGCGAAGTCTCTTTCTGTCCTGGGATAAACCATTATTCAGCAAACACACAGCAGCTCATTAACACAATACTACTTCTAAGCCTTTTTTTTCTAATAGCAAGTTATAACCGTAAGCACTTACTGTTATGGCCTGGAATCTTTCTTTCAGCAATTCGGCTTCCTCCATTCTACAAATCAAAAACAGACAAGTAGTAAAGGCAAACAGAATCAGACCATAAGCAGAAAGCCTCCTGGTAGGGCTACAAAAAAAGCTGAGGTGATTTGATCCAATTCCAGAGGAGAGAGAAGGCAGAATTTTTGACTTGTCAGAAGAGTCCCTGAACAGATGAGCAGATCAGTCCAGACAGACACATGTAATGAGGGTGTGGAGAGGAGGCAGACAAGGAGAGCGCTGGCATGAGTTGACTGACAAGTTGGAACAGTGGAGCACAAGCCCTTTTCCTTCAGAAGCTGCCAACTCTTTGTTTTAATGTGCTCGGTTAGCGTGCCATTGCTTCTTTAACTCTTAAATGCCCAAACCAGAATCTTACAGGACCATGGTAGAAGTAAACTTTTATTATTTTGTTATTTCTCTTTCTTCTCTTTCTCTGTGCTTCTGGTGATAAGCAGATATTTAAACTTATTAAGTATTCCTATTTCTTATTAAACTTATATCACCTGCATGTTTTAACATGTAATATTATCATTGTAGAAGGCACGGGTTTTTTTGAGATAGTAGTTTTAATTCAGTTTTAGAAAAAGCTGTATTCATAGCTGGAAGAATGTTTTAGAACTGCTAACCTAAAGTAAGATAAACTTTAAAGAGTCGGTCTGTCATTGAATGTGAGTGTTAATCTGTGCAATTACTGGTCAGCTATCTGGGACTCAGGGGGAGCTTTGTCTAAGTAAGGATTTCAGGATCATCATTTCAGTGTTACCGAGATGAGTGTAAAATGCCAGGGACTCTCATGCTGCATTTCCATTCAGCTGACTTGCTGTGGACTTCTGCTGAAAACAGCACTATGTGCCTGAAGGGATGGCGTACATTTTGACCTTTTAGTTTACCTGAGTGAGAGTCAGCCATCCAAAATCAATCTAGGAAACTTGCAGAACAGGTGGAACTGCCCTAGGAAAATCCAGTTGTGGAAAAAATTCTAAGCAAATCAAGCAGCATAAAGATGCGAATATGGAATCCCTTTGTTGCCTTCAGTATCATGTAACTCAAGTCTCTGTAAGGACACCAGCAGGAGAGCCAGTCAGCATGTTTGGGTTTTTACCTGCTAATTCACTGAGATGACTAAACTCAGCAGGATTTGCTGAGGGGGGTTGTTTTACATGTCAGTACAATGACCTGAATCTTGGTGGCAAATCAGGCTCATTACTAGCAAATTCTAAAATGCTAGAGAATTGCACACTTGTTGGTGAAGTTACAGCCTTATAACTCAATAGAAATCAATATTTAGTTCAATTTCCACCTTTCTAGTATGTCATCACTCATCCGTACATGTGAGCAGACTATCCCCCTCTACACTGGGATTAAGGATGCTTTAATGTTTTGTTTACACTGTGATCCACCCTGAGGTTTTGTTCAAACTTGCAGAGACCCTATGTTTTATTCTCCAGTGAAGATTTTATTTCTATTTTTTAATTATTAATATATACCTCATTTGGTCAGCATCTGAAATTTAAAAAATTACCACATAAAAGCAAATGTGAAGTTCAAAGGCAAGGGCATTGAGGTGTATCAAGAGATGGATTACATGGGAATTTAAATGAGTTTGGTGTATGGATTTGAGAATGAATTCAAGCACCATGTGGAATTAAATATATTCTTGCTGCAGAAACCAATGGAGAAACAGTCTTTCTCTTTCAGCCAGTTGGTGTAGTCTGCCTTGTTATATTTTGAACCTCCCCCCCAACTAATTTCATCTTTATCTTCTATGAAGTTCATCTTAAAATTTAAGTGCATATGTGGGCTTCAAAATGTTGAAAAATATTTCAAGCAGCAAATGTTTACATCAGAAATAAGGAAGTCTGGTTTGGGCCAAAATTTATACTCTGATATAAATGGGTCTATTTTCAATGGGTAGAGGAATGACATTTGTATTTCAAGATAAAATTAAAATCAATGGGATTACATTGCTAGGAATTTTTATGATCTAAAATATTTTCCTAAATTTATGCCTGAAAATTATTTAAGTGCTTTAAAGAACCCTGCTTGTGGATGTTCTATAGTTACAGACCAGAAGAGTATTTAAGATGTCTTTCCCTAATCTAAACCAGTAAATTGAGGCAACCTGAAGAAGTTTTCTAAAATGTTGCTTCCCTTTTTAAGTGACCATTATTAAGAGAGTATTTAAAAGCCCCTTTAACATTTTAATATGTTTAAATCATATGTATCCCCTTGCTAGGCAGGATTTGTTGTTCAATCAATAGGTTGTTTTCCAGTTATCTTAATCCTATTCTAATTGGGATTTATGTGGAAGAGAAGGAATGGACCAGCTGTCATTTTGTCTGCTCTTAAGCCTGCTTCACCAATAGGAGTATCCATGGAGTAAAGGTTAGATCAGTCAATCCAAACAGCTGTGTTTTCAGTCCGCAGGATTCTTGGAACAAGGTTTTTCAGAACTTGCCTGCCGGAAACATATCCAGAGACAACCACCTACTTAATCTGCAGCTTTAAGGGGGAAAAAAAAGAAGTGTATTTTTCTTTTAGTAGAATAGATTCTCTGAGTTATGCAGAAAATGTTTTTGTATCGTATGATGAGTCATACAGGTTGAATTTTTGGCTTCACTTATTCCTTTGTTCGTTTCCATTTTGCACTGT
This sequence comes from Pachyramphus minor, assembly GCA_013397135.1. Taxonomy (NCBI): domain Eukaryota; kingdom Metazoa; phylum Chordata; class Aves; order Passeriformes; family Tyrannidae; genus Pachyramphus; species Pachyramphus minor. The sequence goes on along the minus strand of VYXB01007291.1, from coordinate 1,850,365 downwards.
GTACCTAATGTAGCAGTAATAATGCAAATCCAAAGCACAAGGTGAAAGAGTTACATCCTGAATTCTTACAGAAAAGTGGGTTGTAATTTAGAAGAATGCAATATCCTGAACCAAAATCTGGAAGCAGGACCACAGAAGCACTTTCACATCTGAAAATGCAATTTCTGTTGTCCATTTCTGGAGCAGTGTCTGAGTACTGGAGTTGAGTACTCGGTTGATTGGTCTTTTCTCCAGCTAGAACCATGATTTTGCTTTTTAAAGTGAAAAATAGCCAATAAGAAAAAGAAAATTAAAAATCCAAAAGAAGGCTCTTGTCCGTTCATCAAATTATGTGTTTGAAGCTTTTAAAAAATGTGTACATTTTAAGACCTTAGAGGAAGTTCGTAACAAAATATCTGCCACCCCTAAAGAGGGATTAAATTTTGCCTTGAAGGCCCATTTTGGGGAAGTAAGGCCCTATTAGGCAGGTCTTTAAACATAATGCATTTCTTGTGTCCTCTCTCTGAAGCAAAACAATATTCAAATATCTTAATTTTATACAGTTTTATGAAGTTAAAGTCTATCTTCTTGTTTGAGTAGACACACCCCCTGAATCTCTGGGAGGAAAAGCCTTGAACTATTATGTTTCTGTTGGTACAACTCCCTTCCTGTTGCTATTCATAACTATTAATATATTAAATCATTAAAGTCAAAGTAAAGAAACAGCTATTGGTCATTATCTTCAATTGTTTTTAATACACTGATTATTTTAATAATTTAAAATCATTTTTCTATTACATCTATTGCTCAGATACCTTCCAGTATTATAGAGGGGTTTTAGGTTGCAGCATGGGCTCAGGCATCTCTTCTGTGGTAGGTGTGTATCTTATATCTACTATGGAACCCAGTTAAAAATGCTATTTTGCTAAATTAGGACCATCTTGCCTGTATTTTCTAAAATTACACAGTGAACTTTGTCAAAGTCCAGGGATTATTTTTAAATCAGATAACCATGGTTTTTGTAGCCTTTTTCATGTTCCCTGACACTTGTCAGTTCTTGGCCTCGTATATTTTGGAAATATGTTATGAAACTCTGGATGTGGGACACTTTCTAAAGCACCTTTAACACAGTCGGTTGTGTCATGCTTAAAAATCACACTTCAGTGAATAGTTTCAGTGTAATTACTGTGATGATAATAAATGTGAGACCCTGTACAGAATGGGTTTGGTGCCTAGTTAAGTGATAGGACTGTTTTTGTTTTGTGGTTTTTTTTTTTGGGTATGTGTTGTAGTTGTTGGTGGTGGTTTTTTAAAATGTAAACTGAAATAAAGAAATCCACAAAGAATCTGAAATACTCAGGATTGGTGCCTTAAACATGATGTGGAATGCATTGCTTGCAACCTGGCATTTTCCAACTGCTGCAGATACACACTTCTAAGAATAGGGCAGAGTTTTAAATCCTACCCAGCCAACTGTGTGTGGAATTTTTATCAGGGCTCTGAGAACCAGCTTTAGCTGTTGTGTAGTTTGGTTGTGTTTCATTAAGTGAAAACGAACACACCATAACTGGGGCCAAATCCTGGGGAAAGTAAAATAACCCACACGGGTACTGTGCTGTCCATAGTAAGGAAACTGCATGTTATATTCTTCTGATTTCACGATGCTGTTGGAGAACATAAAGAGAACAGTAGTGGTGTTTGGGTCTAAGAGCCCTCAGTAAGATGGCAGAGCAAAACCTGGGCCTTGAAGACGTATTTTTGTGAACACTCAGTGGCAAGTGTGGTTTCTGAGTACAAGTGCTGCTGGTGAAAGCTTTAGAAGTAGAGATAATTTGTTATAGGACATGAGCTGAAGTAGGAATTCTTTAGGAGGGAACCTTCCTGCTGGAGCTGGGGAGGGTGTGTTGCAGAAGAGACAGGGACAAAACTGGAGGTGGTGAAGCCGTTCAGCAACCTGCATAGGTTACGTCAGTTGGTTCCCATCTCCAGAGGCATGGGCAGAGCTCTCCGGCTGCTCCTCTGAGAAGCTGCCTAACCAGTCTCTGCCTGTAGCAAGGTCTGAGCTACTGGAGCTCATATGTTCTGCAAGATGAGATGAACCTTATCTGATAGCTCCCAGCAGGAGGAATTACTGCTTTCTCCTCCCACACTTCCAGCCACATTTTCCATTCACTTCCTTTCATCTAATTAATCTGTGAATCAATTAAATTTGCTAATCTGTCAGGAGAGCAATTAAAAAGAAAACCCAAACCTTAACCCCAAATCCATGAGTGAGCTGAATAGGCTGAATAGGAGATGAGAGAAACAGTAGCATTAGGGAGGTGTAAGAAGGAATGGGATTCCAGCTGGAAGATGAACAGCAAGAGGAGAAATGTGTAAGAAACATGACTGTTCTGGCAGTGATGAGTTGCCAGATGAACTTGGACACCCTGCAGGCCTCAGGCTTGCCTTAGGAAGTGGTCCAGGGACCATGAGAGACCTCACACTGACGTGTATAATAAGCATGTGTGTTTAGCTATTTATCTGAAACTTGAAACTGCTGTGGAAACATGATGACTTCAGACTCTGGCAATCCTTCCTGTGCTTCCAGATATTCAGTATCCTGTGCTGTGTGTGGGCAAAAAATATCCCACATACAATTCGTTTTGCGTAAGCCTTTCCAAGTATTAATGGAAAAAAATACATGATAAAATTATGCAAAACTTTATTGTTAGCATAGATAAGATTGTTTATGTCAAATAACACACATTGCAAATGCAGGCCTAGTTTCTTCAGGGAAGACCTGTTGTTTTTGATTAGGAGTTAGTTATTTGGAAGCAGCAGCTGAGGAAAAACTCTCAGCTTGTCAGTCACTCAAACTGTTTCAGCTGTGCCCGGGTCGTTTGCAGGGCCGGGGAGGTCATCTGAATAACACGGGGAGGGGACTCTGGCCGACCGACTCCTGCTGTGAGGAGCGCCAGGGATGCAGCGCAAGCAGCTGAGGCTGAGCAGTCATCCGAATGCCTGTGAGAGTACGTCACTTCTATTATTCAACAGGTTCAGATATTTCACTACTGTTTCTCAGAGCACGGTATATTTACTTATCCCTTTACCTTAGAGGGTGACTATTAACTAGGAGCAAAAAACTTGGTATAATACAATTTCTGTATTTTTCCTGCAAGATTTGTTTTGAGTGCCAGGATTTCAGACTTTTTTTATAGCTACATTTTCTTATGAGAAAGATTCTTCCTTCTTTTCACCTGAATCTGAAGTGGATCCACTTAGTGATGTTGTGCTGTTTGCTTTCACTTAGGGTGAAATTACGTGAGAAGTTTGAACTGATATACTGACTGTGTGGTGCTGAAGAGAGGCATTCTGCTTCCCTTTATCCTGGACATGTATTTCGAGAACTTTCTTGGCTGTCTGCTCACTGAATCCTCGCTAAGCTGGCAGGGAGCTAACCAAGCTAAAAGGTGGCTACTGCTAGGCTAATAAGTCAAATCATTACCCAGAGAAGTCTGATGAGTGCCAAAATGTGGTAAAGGGAGAGGGTAGAGGGTAAAACTATGGCTATTACAAAATACAAGGGAAGAGAAAAGAGGAGGAACAAATAGGAAGAAAGGGAAAGTAGAACGAAGAAAGGTAGTAAACTGTTAGATAAACTAAGTTGTTAAATGTAAATTTACCTTTATTTAACACATTGTGGGGAAACTTTCTTTTTTTACTTTTCTTCCCCCTGGAGGCTGCATAGGCCTTTGAAACACTGTTGGCAGATCAAAAGTTAATGTTTTATTACCATTAATGAATAATGCAAAAAATAATCTGGCTGCAAGTTGTATGAAAGAATATTTTGGGGAATATAAAAGCTCTTTCCTTGTCATATCTTCTCAGATGTGAACAGGTTCTTTACACAATGACTTAAGGAAAGCCAAGCTAATCTGCAGCTCGTGGTACTGCTTCATGAGGCATTATTTCTGAAGAGTCTCTTTGCCAGCTACTCTGGCAAGTAGGATCTTTAGTTGTATCTCTTTGGAGATAGATTTCTCATTGTCCCAATGCACCTACAGACTGATGACCGGCAAAGCCTGGAGTTAAAGATTATTGTAATAATCTATTTTAACAAAACATTTTTAAAATTGAAAATACCGTTTTGTTTAGCCTGTAGGTAAAATTACTTTTTGAAAAGGATTTGATGCATTGTGTTAATCTGGAAAAGGGGCTTGTCAGGTAAATTTTTCATTTCACAAAGTATTTTAACAGCTTGCTGCCAAGTGGATCCAGCTTTATTGCACAACTGATGCAGTTAAAAGACATCAAGAAAACTGTTGGGGTTTGGATTAGAAATTTAATCCACATTTCTTGCTTATAGTCACACTGGATTGGACATAATTCATGTTGATGGTTGAAAGAAAAGTCAGGAACACTCCAACTGCTCTAGTTAAGAGCCATCATCCTCTAATGTTGTTGGTCTGTTCTTTTATTTTGGCTAATGCAGCTCAGGATTGCAATCAAAAGTTGTCAGTATCTCGTGGCTGCTCAGTGCTTGTATGACAAGTTTTATATTTTTAGTTTCTAGTGGACTGTCACCAATGGGAGAAGAAGCATGAGCAGCAGGCATAGTAATTGGTCCTTTAAGTGAAAGAATGTCCTGTGTAAGTATATCAACATTTTTTCACATAGTCTACGCTTCAAACATCAGTAAAAGTCAATAATGAATTTATTTATACATGAACATTTTTGTCTGCTGAGACTCAGGAACATTCTTTATGTAAATACTCTCTCTCCAATTGTATGATATAATTGGTATGTTCATACTAGTAATTTATTCTCTGGGGTGATAGCCACTTACATAGGTATTGCTTGGAATTTGTACCATGAATCTTAGTAATTGTTGCAGTGGTTTATTGTTGATTTGTTTAATGTACTTCAGAAATGAAAGAACTTAAGTTAGATGGATCAAACAACTTTAATAACATCAATTTAGACCTTCATCTGGCAGAGGTAGGCACTTTGGAGGAACTTAATAACCTGTCTGAAGGGGCCTTAAACACAGCTGGGGGATCTTAGCTCTATTTAGTCCTAAGAAATGTTCGACATCAAGGTTCATATTATTCTGAAGAAATTCTTTTAACCAGTTTGAATGCATGGAATTAATTTCATGGTTGACATGGTTTCATTTCACATGTGTCGGTCTTATCTAGAGAAATTGATGCCTTTTAATCACATAGGCATTTTTTTTATATCCTCTTCTAGCCTGTCATTGATTTTATAATTCTGTAAGTATTTCAATAAAATCTCAACAGGCCATGACTTCAGGTTCCTATTTTGAATACTTGTTGTAGAATAGGTGGGTTTAAAAGAATATAATTAATTTGCGTTTTTAAGAGTATCCTTCTACCATCACAAATGAAACAACTCCTGCAAATAAGAGATGTCTTGAGGGATGGTGGCTCTTGACAGAGGCAGCAAATGGCTTTTGTAGTAACCATTTGGCTTCAGGGAACTTTGGAAACAAGTTCCCTTTGTTGGGAGATCCAGTTGGTGGCTTTCTGCAACTAACTAAACAATTCTGTAAGATATGTATATAAGTTCTCGAGAAGTGCAATATAGATCAGAAAACAAGAAATTTCTACACCTTGTGACCACAGCTCCTGGCTATGTTTAGTTTAGTTTCTTCGTGTTCAGGTAGTGAACTGGGGACTTGACCTGAGAAACAGGGATTTTCAGAGCTATGTGAGTGCCCTGTGCTTGCACTAACTGTTTTTTTCAGAGCTGATCTAACACTGCAGCTGTGTGCTACCAGATGCAAATTAGCAGTTAGAATTGACAACACCTGAGAGTGGAATGAGTCTGTTCAGTGGTTCCTGCTAGGGGCTTAAAAGCAGCTCTTCCTCCAAGTCCTCATTCCTTTGACTGCAGCCTTTTTTCTTAATTACCTCACTATTATTGACAGCTTCAGGAAAACTGATGGGAACACCTAAGCTGCTGGCTGGTACTTTCTCCAAACTGATAGCACCTGTTTTCCAAAACACCTTGTGTGAGCATCAGCCTCTCCCACCTCCTCCTACTTCTGCTAGACATTATCCTAATCCTTAGTATTTCTCCTATCCTATACTAATCCCATAAAGCCTGAGCAAATCTGCCTACCTCTGTCAGCATTTGCTGAGGAAGGTCTGGGGTGACAGCTCTCAGTGAGCACCGTCTGTACTGCCAGGCTGCAGTCGGCTCAGTTTGAATCTCCCTGTTTAGTTATCCTTAGTGTGAGCAAGAGCAAACATTCTGGAAATGTTTGTTCCTTTCAGTTTTGTTGAGTACAATGCTTGTAATGCTCGCAGTATAGGACTGTCTTTGAGTGAGTGAAATTTAAATGCCAGTTTTGAAAACAACATGAATAATACAAGAAGTAGTATATAGGACAGACTTTGAAAGATCATGAGCATGACTGAAGCAAATGGGATTTCATTCTGTTACACAGAGGTTTCAAAGAGGAATGTGAATCAGCAAAACATCCTGACTGTTGATTCTTCTTGTTTCTCTTGTAGAAAATGACTTAAAATTCTTTACTTGACCTTTTCTTGAAAACACTGATTCATTTGTGATTTTCTAACTCCTGTAGGTAAAAGCTATCTGTAGTACGGCTTGTCAAACACACTTAAAAGGCAAATATACTATAGACTGACACAAATCCTCCTGTGCAACATTTTGGGATCCTCTTTCTGCTCCATTCCCTACCTCACCCACCCTTTTATTGCTATCTGCATCCTATGAATGAATCCTAAAATGCTTAGATCCTACAGTCTATTGTCCTATATTAACCTCTTAGTTATATTTTTTTTTATCTGATTTTGTTTTTAATTTTCTCACTTGACCTTTTGAGTGATTCACCAACAAACATTTGCCTGATTTACAGGAACATTTCTATCTAGTGAGAACAATGATTAATCTCTCTAATTTACAGATACCTCTATTAACTAGATCCCCTCGGTTTCAGGCATGAAGATGGGATAAAAATTAGTTTAATTCTTTGGTTTGTCCAACTTTGATTATTCAATTATTTTGTCATTTATTCATTCTAAATAATTGGATTCTCATGAATAATGAAAAGGTTTACAACAGCTCATGAACAGGGTGCCATCTCTTCCCATGTGTATGTGGGATGATTAATAAACAGTCTCCCATGCATTTTCGACTGTAGACTAAATTAGTAGTATGCCTGGGTTAATTTCAGCACTTCAGAAGTTTAGTTATATTCTGATGGCATCTGCCTCTAATCTGCTTAATTACAAAAGAGTTAGAATTGCCTAATCAGGGTTTTGAGTATTTTTCTTTTCAAACTGTGGTTCACAAGGCTCAAATCAATAATAAAGCCTTACGTAGAAATAGCTGCAGATCTCTATTTTCCTTTGGACTCCTTCATCTCATGAATGTTCTTCACTAGCAGTGTTTCGTATTTCTTCACTCACAGTTATGCATGGCAAGCAGACCTTTGCTGTGGCCCTCTGAAAATCAGAAATGACAAATTGCTCTGTGTGTTTTGTAGTGCTAAGAAAGTGAATCTTAATTTTTTTTTTCCTTAAAGTTCACATGTACAAGAAACGTAATATAAATGACAGTACTAGTTTACAATTATTGTAGTTCAAAACTAGTACTGATTAGAGCTGAAACAATACAGTATTCCCAGTGGTGGAGAACTTGATGTGCCACTGTGAAATAGGAAAACTACACTTGTAAATCAGAGCTAGTGTTCAAAGTCCTGCATTAAAGGAAAAATGTGTAATGTTACAGTCAAGAAAGAGTTTATGCACCTATCACATCATATTAAAGTTTGACAGAGTTTCTAGTGATTTCTATCAAATATACTACTTTCCAACTGAGCTGCTGTGATATTTGAAGAGAATACAAACTGCTTCCACAAAATCTTTGCAGATATCGTTGGTTTTTTTTGAATGGGGAGGAGTAAGTTTTTCTTAACCATTCTCTAGTACAGGAAGTAGAAGTGCTGTCTTAAAAAAAAAAGTTGTTGTTTTAATTTGTATCATATACTGCAGTTCATATTTTCTAAGAGAAATATGCAATGCTGTTAAAAGAGCAGATAGTGTGACCCAGATAATTTTTGGCTTGTCAGTCTAATATCATCAGATTCAGGCAAAGTGTTGGATCAAGATTTAATAATGCATTAAAAGAAAGTGATATCATGAGTACCAACACACAGGAAATAAATTTCATCACTCTAATTTGATGCCACTTCTGGGAAAAGTAATAGAGTAGATATGAAGGTATCAATGAAAAGAGTATTAGTAATCAAATTTACATAAAGCCAACTTGAGAACACAGAGACTGTGAGAGCTAAGGAGTAAAGATGGCAGTTCCCTGGCAGGGGGTGATTGGAACACTAGCAGAATGTATATTCCTAACCAACATCTATTTCAATACTATCAAAAGCAGGGCCACGTGTTTAGGAAGGATGAAATTCCTCATATTAAGGCAAGTTCTGACACCTCAAGATTCTGAGGAAAACTTGGGATTCATGCTGAATCATCAGATAAATATTAATTCTGATAGCAAATCTGTAGCTAAAATAATGTTTTAATGTTCCTCTGTATTTGGGAATGAGTGCAACTGTTGAGGGGAATAGATCGTCCAATTTTGCTGAAAATATTTCAAGAGTGATGCTGAAATCTGATTGGACTGTTATGAGAAGAATAATAGAAGGGTTTAATAGGCTCATTCTGCAGAATATAGTTTCTAACTCATTAAATAGAGGGTTAATTATTTTTTCAGGAACACATGGTTTCTTACAGACAGAAATCTGATAATAAAAGCCAGAATTTAGCAAAATAATAACAAAATTCAGTGATTGGATGTTGAAAGTTGAAATTTCTGCATGTAAGAAGAGATTTTTTAAGAGGGATATTAAGCAGTTGATGCAACAAGGTTTAAGTGTAGTCTCCATTGTTATAGGCTTTAAAAAGCAGATTTCTTTGACCTTATAATCAATGGACAATAATTCCAGGGCAATGACAAAAGCAAAATGATGAGATCCTTGGCAAAACCTGAGAAATTTCTTAGCATGCTCAGGACAGTGACTAACTAGATAATACAAAAATGACTTAATCAAGGGCAACGTGAAAAGATTTCTTATTGATGTTTTTTTCAATTATCTTCTGACTTTTATCATCTCCTGGAGAAATTTAAAAAAAAAATTAACACATCAGAATTTGCTATTTGTCCCAGGTAGGTGGTGATTTTGGCAGTTACCTGTCAGTTTTACAATATTCACAGTCCTACTGTGCCAGTTGCAGAACGTATTTACAGAACATGTTTGTTGTGACAGTTGCTGAATCCGCTTGCTTGCAACCTTCCTTTTGGAACTGTGTACATTTTAAGCAGCAAGCTTTTATAATCCAGAACAAGTGATTTTCAGATAGGGACTGGATTTGCCATTTTTTGGAGGGTCTGAATCAAGAAATGTGAATATAAAGGCTGTGTCTTTAGGTTGTCTTTTCATGAACCTACATGAGTTGTGAATGAGTCTGTTTCTTACAGGAAAATCAACTCTGTTGATCAACTCTATTTCCCGCTTCCCATCTGACAGATGAGGAGAATGGTACTTTCCTACCTCACACAGAAGAGTGCCATTGTTGAACATGAAGTACTTCTTGCACAGCCATTTAGATGAGATTTGAATTTGGAATGTAGTTAAAATGATGGTTGACCATTTGGTAAAGTAAATGTTGGAAGAAAAGCACTTTAAACAACCCTTTGATTTATAGATGTCCACGTAAAATAACAATTGCAGCCCACCATAGCAATAATGGAATACTGCCAAAAATGTGCTACCAAAATTCAGGCCATCCCAGCCCAGGAAAGAATGGCTTGATTTTTCTTGAAAACCTGGAAGTCATAAGCAAGTGCTCCTGTGAACTATGAGCTGCCTGTGTTTCAAAGAGTGTCTCTGTTCTATTTTATTTTTGTTGCAATAGGCTACTGTGCCTTACTAGTGTCCAGAACTTTACCTTTCAACAAATTATTTTTTATGGCATAGACCCAGCAGCAGACTAATGTACTATAGTCATAATTAGCAAATGTGCTTTGCCCTTGAACAGTCTCCTATGCTAATCATTTTATGCCATTACCATCCTTCTGCAGGAGTAGCTGCACTTGCTAAAAGCAGCCAGTCCCTGTTGATTTGCCAGGGGAAGGTCCTGTCATGTGATTTAGTCCCTCTCAAAAAATGTCTCTGTGTGACTTGGCTGACTTCTCAGTTCTTTGTATGCTGAGGCTGTTTGAATGCAGCAGGCTGGCTGACTTCACAGAGGGCTACAGTTCAGATGATCTTAGAGATCTTTTCCAACCCTTAATGATTCTATGAGTCTATGATCTCACCTTAATGCCCTTTCTAAATGAGCAAACAGACTGATGTCATGCATTAGCAGATGACAGCACTTTGTTTGGTGATGTCTGCACATATTAGTTAATGTGTACCTATGAATGTAAAATCCATAAATCCAGACGTTCTTATGCATTTATCTCTGTAAACAACTGCTTCACTCAGAGATCTGACCACTGATAGAACACAGTCTGTGCAGTCTTGTATCACTAGTGAAGCATATTGTGCTCCAGTCACACTGGGTGTTTTACGAGCACTTGGGCAGGCAACGGTGCCAGTGGGGAGCTGGTGAACTAAGAAAATGAAAGGGGCTTTCAGGAAAGTCTTGTCTTTGTATCTGTGATACTTGGTATGTGCTACCTTTTCTGATGATGTTAGAGACCTTATCAATACCAGGCAAACTGTGCTGTTAGAAAACATGTATTTAAAGTACTTTAAATAACATAACATGATTCAATTGTGACCAAAGCTCATGTAAAAACTAGCTGGAATTACTTAACCTCCCACTCCCTTAACTTTAGCTGTAACTGGATAACTCCTTTTTTAACTCAATTGTCTCTATTTATTCTGGACAATAGCCTGGTTTATGGTATTTATAGGTTTTTTTCCTAACCATACCTTCCAGTTTGGGAAAGGTGCAGAACATTTCACTGCCTGAAAGGTTATAAATTTTAATGGGAAAAGTAGAGCATAGTTGGTCATAGTCCCAAATACACAAAATATGACAGTTTCTGGTGAGTGGTCATTGGTAGTGAGAGATTTCTCTGTGCTGTAGTATTAACAATGAGCAAGATGAGGGAAAAGTTAATTCCAGAAAGGTGTTTAAGACCAGAAAAAAAAAAAAAATACAAAAGCATACAGGAATCCCACTACTTGCTTTTGATTAACTTGGTTTCATTTTACTTTTGGTACTGTTTTATATCAATAACTAACTTATAGGTGTACCTCTGGAAACATTCAAATAGATCATGCTTGAACACATTATAATTGGAATGTCAAGAATCCATAAACCAGGGAAGAGATCATGGATCAGAGATTGATGATGAACACTAGGAAAAGAAGTTAACTGATACATAAGAAAGTAAGTTGCTGAAGAAGCAGTTTCATGATCTATAGTTTGGCTTTTCGTCTGGCCTTCGGCAGGTATATAATAACACAGCTTGAAAGCTCTTTGATCAGCAGTTCAGCTCCCACGCTGGGAATGAGGCAGGGCTTGCTCAGCTGATACCTCATTCTGACAAAGAAATTGAGTTATAGGATGGACATAGAGCAGGAGTTGGTGTGGCATCACTGAAAACAGTAATAGAGTAATCCTCTCCCAGCCACTGTTTGTAGGAGAAGTAAGAGCACAGGAAGGTTAACCGGCAGCACATCTAGTATTACTTGTTCAGCTGCAGTGAAGGAAGCACTTTCAAAAAGGGAAGAACAGAAACTGGCTTTTCGCCCGGGATGAACCTGCTGGGGCTTGTAGATTTTTGCTGTGTGCGCTGGGTGGGTACATTCTAGACATGTTTCGTCAGACCCTCGCAGGGTCTGCAGTGCCTGTGGAAGGAGGGCTGTGTTGTGTCCTGACAGGTAAATGTGGGATGACACAGTAGCTGTGTGGGATCAACACGCTGACACAACCATCAAACTGTATGAAACTCATCGAGAGCAAAAAGACACTGCTTGAGAGAGTTCTCCCTCTTTTGAAGTCCTGATGTGACAATGGTTCTTTCTGAGGGTACACCATTCCCTTAGTGTGTTTCTATACTGGATTAAGCTAATATTGCCAAGAAAGTGTCCATAGGTGCCTGTATGCCATGCCTGAGAGCCATGTGGGTACTAGCACACACTTCATAGTGATTGATTGTGACCCTTCCAGCCTAGAAAAATTAGTGCTAACAACTCAGTGTGACTACAACTTAATCATACACAACTGAAATTCATGAAACCTCAATTTATAGAACCTGATCCTCATGTCTGTTCATCAGTTCAGATCCAGCCTAAGTCCCCAGAAACTGATGTGAAACCTTCAAGTTTCTGCCAATAGCACACAGAATCAGACCTGTTTGTGAGCAGCTCTGAGGACTGTCAAACAGCATAAAGTTCCAAAGAGATCTCGTCTCCTGAGTTACAGCCCAAAGTTTGCTCCTGGAAGGAAGGGGGGGGAAAGTAGCTTTAATTATTTGTGAGACCAGATTTATTAAAGAAGGTTCTGGCTGTGCATTGTAATTTCTTTATAGCAAGCTTGGGCTGAAGGAGGGGCCAGCCAAAGAGTTTAGCACCTCATCTGCACTGAGGGAGTCAGGCAAAAGAACATTACTCTTTTAATGCTCAAAATTGATCAGAAAGCTGGAAGTAATTTTCAGTGGCATGCTTGAGGTAGGTTTTGGCTCATTCATAGACTCCTAGGGATAGTTTTCTAAAATAATGTTTCTTGTGTGTGTCTTTCTAAAGACAAAAATAAAATCTTTACCCTCCCTAGAATTGACTTTGTAAGGAACATTATAATTGTCTCTTATTTTGAGAGATGTTGTAGAGTTATGCTAGGATTAATAAACAACCTGAATTTAACCTCTACCTGGCAGCCCTTAAAACCCTCCATGTGGATGGGAATTAATCATGTCTTACTGCTGTTACTTACCTCAAGAGGGTAATCTCTGTGTACTCTGTGAACCTCTTGGAAAGAAAGTGTTTATTTTGAAAAAAAATTCTTGAACTTCAACTAAAAATCCCACTTAGGGAATGGACCGTGTCCATCTTTATGCTCTGTTTTGCATGGATGACAAGGCATATACCAAAACAGCAGCCACGCATAATTAATTTAAGCCTCCCTAAATTTTAATTCTGAAGAGCAGTAAGATGTCGACAGAGTGTAAAACAATGTCTTGAAATACAAAGAATAATTAGAAAATATTCTCATCTCATGATAAGAAATTTCTTCTATGAAATTTGTTGACTCTTTTTGAACTTAATTGAGCAATCCCTAATGGTAATCTCTACCATGCAGGGGCTGAGGAAGCAAAGAGCACCTAGATATTAAATATGTGTTGTTCAAAACATATAATTAAAAACTCTCAGCAGATTCAAGTTCAAGCTTGTTGCTTCAAGACAGAGAGTATGGGCATCTAAGGATTAAACCTATGGAGGAATATATTTGCCCCCTGCCCAAATACAAGACAAATGCATTAATGTGCTTCAGTACATTGAAGCTTACTTTGCAGCACCATTGGGAGTATCTGCCAAGAAGCTTTTTTGAGAACATAAATCTTTGATTTCTAGCAGCAATATGTGGACAAACAACAGTCAAGAGGGATATCATCCTGGGTATTTTGTAGTCAACTGGGAGCTCTGCACTTGCTGCATTAGGGAAAAAGGAAATAAGATTACTATGGTGTTTCCCAATTCTTTAAGCTTTCATTTTTGGCTAGTCAGCCATTACCAAAACAAACAGGGCCAAATTAATTCTTTAAGTATCTTTGAAGTCAGTAGAGTTATAACTCTTCTGACTCTGAAGCTTTTTAGTATGATGACTCTGCTGAATCTCACAGGAGAATCCTCTTTTGAGAGTTTTTCTCTAACGGACGCACTGTTTCGTGTGGCTTTTCATTATTCATCATGAGTCACACTGCTGCCTGCTCAAAAGCTGCATTTGCAAAGAAGTGGTTTTGCCTTTTCTTGGTTTTCAGCAAAACATGAAAAAAAATCTCATGAAACAATTAAGAATCCTGTTTAGGCCCATCAGTATGCTGTGGGTTGATGAGGACCTGGGTCAGCTAGGGTAAAAGGCATTTCAGTGACAACAGGTTTTTTTTTTCATTCCTGCATTTAAAGGTCTCTTGATGCCCAAAAGTCTCATAGCGTTCCTTTTGCTATTTGAGTGCTGTCTCTTTACCTCATACTCTCTGCTGTGTGTAAAAAGTCTTGGTAGGCTTTGACCTAGGTTATGGTCAAGGTCATTAGCAAGAAAAAAACGTTTGTTCTCCTTTCCTCTAATTCCTAGTGTAGGGACTGATTTATCTACCTCTAAAGCAGATACAAAAAGTAGTAGTAGAAGTTGTTTGCATAAATTTTTGTGTGATCCCACTAGGAAGAGCATAACCCATGATCAGATTTTTTTTTTCTAGTTATTCCTTGTGATGGCTTTTTTTCTGGAGAATGGTTGTTTTTGGTTTTTTTTTTTTCTGTACCCAATAATCCCCGTGGTAGATTTTCCCCAATACTCCCACTGTGCCATCACATTATAATGATTTCAACAGGACTGACTCACATCTCTTGCAACCTAGAGCAGGTTGCAAATACTTGGCATTCCAGTCTATGTAGCAGACAATACTTACCTTCAAGTACTTGCTTTTGTGAGGCCATCACAGTGAAACTAACTGATGGACAAGTCCAGGCATGGAGACAAATGTTTGCTAGTTTTCCTACTTTCTTCTCTTTCATATAACATCTGCTGTACTTTCCAGCTTACTGTTTGCTCAGCTAGCACTGCCAACATTAGCTGTTTCCAAACAAATGGAAAATTTCTTCTGAATGAAACAAGTTGTGATGCCATCTATTTGAAAATGGAAAACGTCTGTAATCTTTATATGCAAAGAAATCAGATCTTATCATAAATAGAGAAGCAAAGCACTGTTTGTGCCCAGACCTCAGATACATCTTTGAAATAGCCATGAGCTAGAAAAATGTTTGGCAATGTGAAGGAAGATTAGTGCTCTAACAGTGTCATCATGAAATGCAAAAAGTTATTATTTTATTTGGCTTTTGAGCTCTTTATTCCCACAGGATGGCCTTTTGAAAAAGGAAACATGGCAAACAGGAAAAGAAGGTATTAAAGTAAGAAGCACAACTGAAGCCTGAATTGTTGGCTTGGTCTTATCATATTCTAGATAGAGGAATTGAAGATGAATGGATTCACACCCAAATTCCATTGCAGTCATCAGGAGAAATTTTATAGCTGGCCTCAGAGGCCACGTGTCCACCTCCATGTGCAGCTGTTAAAGTGCAAGGATCTCCAAGCCTGTGTCCTGACGTACTTTATTAAGTTGATCCAGCTCTATAAATGGGAGTGGCCAGGTATTATGGGTGCAACCACAGTGACAGAGTTGTCTGTAACCTCCCTAAGAGAGGCCTTGTGTAATTTTTGTGACAGGGATGTGGGATCCTACAAATTTGATCTTTTTTCTTCTCTAGTCAGCATTTTCGGGACTTCCAAACGCAGCATGACTGCTGCTTTTGTTCTTTTTCCGCAGTCTGCAGTCAGAGTTGAGTACTATTTTGTTCAGGGTAGAAAATGTTGATCTTCTGAGTTGTTTCTCAGATTTACCTAGTGTATAGAATAACTTTATAGCTAAGGAAGTTTTGCACATTTAAAAATGCCTCAATTAGAAAATAGAACTGCAGAAATTAAGCTACAAGTAAATGGACATATAAAAATATCCCAACTTTCTGTAATAACCTTTAAACAGGACAGATTTCACAGTTAAATATTAGATATTGTGATCTCCCTGTCTTAAAACCAGATTAGGAAATGGAAATCTATTATTAACTGAATGGTCATTCTGTTTATATATCTGTATTACAGAGGAAGTGTGCTTTTCTGTAGCTTTCATGTGGCAGCTGACAGAAAAGAACAGGTAAAGAAACCAGCAAAAAGTATTGGTTTATATAACTTTACTTGCATATTTATATAGATTATACAATTGCTAGAATCAGTTGCTTTGTAGGAATAGGGTGTGACAAGTCATCCATCACTTGATATCTGGACCTGAGCAGACTTTTGGGAAGTTAAAGAAATGCAGTAGCTTCTATGTGTTTGTTTTCATAAGAACATTCACTGGCAGGCCTGTCAAGTGCTTGCTGTGTCTATGATCTCTCCAAAGTCTTTCTTATGTTTGTTAATTGCCTGAAAATTGCTGGTATGCTCATTTCAGGGATTTTATTATAGACAGAAAATAAACACAGTGTTATAAAGTACACTTGGAAAATATTCACCTCTTATCCCATGATTTAATTTGTCCAGAGGTCTATATTGACTATTTCAATCAATGCATGGCTTTTCCAAAGTAGGAAATTATATATGAATTTGAGAATTAAACTATCAGCATAGCACCACTGAGTTTAGTTAATTTATACCCCAATGAATGCATAATCAAATATTTTTGAGGCTGTTTGCTCTGCTTGACACACTTAAAATGTTAGACTAATATTATTGCTATCTCTTAAGCATGAGGCCTTGCTATGCTGGGAATATTCCTTATCAAATCTGGGCAATCTTTCTGTTGAACTATGCCTCAATCAACAGATGGAGTGGGAGTCTCCCTAGCTAATGACTAATAGATAAGTGCTGCTCATTAGCGGTTTCCCTTTCACACTTATCACTTGCCATCCAACCCCTGGGAAACTCTTGTAACCTCCTTAGTAATCCCTATGGACAAAGGTACTTCAAGGGGTGCAGGAATTAAAAGCACTAAGAGAACTATGTTAGCTTTAGCATAAGCAAAGGAAAACTTTCCAAAATGATAATAAGTGAAAGTTTGGTGCTAAATGTAGAAAACTATAGGTAGGAAAAAACCCTATAACAACACATACATAGTGTTTGCTAGGAATCATATTGTCCTTTGCCATGTATGGAAATACATTGTCAGATTCTCCAGTACTATATATTTCCATAGCAGATTGTGAATTCCACCCGGAATTCCAAAACTCGAAGTTTCTTTAAATAAATGGAAGCATCTCTCTTAAGTCATGAGGGTGTTCTGTGAGTTTACTCTGATTCAAAGCTTCCATAAAATTACTCTGTTTTGTTACAGAAAATACCACCTGGAAACAGCTGGGTAGGTGCTGAGCTCTCATGACCACCACTGAGTCCTGCTGTGTAGCACTGCTGGAATTGTGTGCCCTGATAGATTCCTACCCTCCCCTGAACCCTTTTACCTTCAGACTTTCATGACATGACCTATTACGCCTTTTCTTTGCTGCTTCCAAGTACTTAAATTAGTGAAATCATACAGGCTCCTGTTGCTCTGTGTGCAGATAAACTTTGCTATCAGTTGCATAGCTGGTTGTGACTGATTTATACAAGTCCCAGCCTGAAGGTGATATGGACAGTGCCAGGCAATCGCAGAGCTGCTGTTTGCTCCCTGCCCTTTGCTCTATACAGCCACCTTCTGTGCAAAGGCCATGGTTTGGACTGAAGCTGCCAGAATTTGATTTCAGACTTCTCTGTTCCTGAGGTTGGATTTATTTTCATTTTTAAAATAACTGATATTTTTAAAACCAAAATCAGTAAAAATCTTCACTACATCAGCCTGTATCTGCTTAACACCTCTCACAGGAAGGTAGCAGAGCAGTTCTTGGTTGAGATGGATATCCTGAGATTAAACTAATTACACATCAATATTGTTTAGAAGTTTGTGGGAGAATGTCATTCCACCAATTCCATGTGCAAGTTTCACAATAAAAGTAAGGAAGAAATTAAATTCCCTCTGGACTCAGTGGGGATGGGCAGCTCCAGAGGGCACTTTGGCCATTCCTAAAATAGATTAATTGCTTCCTGAAAGTGGCTGACTCCATTTGCTGACTACAGCATCGCTTTCTGCCATGTTAGTTTTCTTGTTAACAAAACAGTGTTCTTGATTCTTTGCATATAAAAAACCCCAAACAATGCAGGTTAGAACAAGTCTAATATGTGGCAAATGAAACTCTGCTCACTTTGAAAATATATTAAATAAACATTTTAATGTGAACAGGAGTATTCACGTTACACTTTCAGGTTGATGTCAATTCTTTATTCTCCCTAATATGGGCATTCAGGAGTGTTAAGCCTATTGGACTATTTGACTACTGACAAGGCTAGGAAAACTGAAATGCCATCCCTGAAGGGAACCACACTGGATCTATGTCTGTTATCCCTTTGACAGTGCTGCACAGTTCAATACTGATACTTCTGACAAAGGCCTGTCAGACTCACAGTAGGCAGATAAGGAATATCTGCTCTTCCGTCTTCCCTCATGGGCCTTATCTAATCTGTAGCAATTAAAGATTGGCTTGAATTTGGAAATATTAAATAATTCTACAAAGCTCATCTTCTAATTGAACTTGAAAATTCTGGAAAGAGCTACTCGATCTTTTTCTTAATATTGAGTTATAGATTTCAACAGCCTCCTGGTTCAGCAGTTTGATTACAGTGAGTGTGAAAATATTATTTTGATTTTACTACCTTTCATTTTATAAAACACTTCCTTGCTTTTGAACAGAGGTGCACACAGATTAGGAGATGTTAATGTTCCTATAATTGTCTGCATATTTCTGCAGTGTTTCTAAAACAAATTAATTTAGTATTGTTTCTTTCTCAAGGAGTAAAGTATTTTATTTACCCTTCCCCAAATCTGCTCTGATTCTCCGAAACCCTTTACCTAGATGCAGAGATGAGAGTGCATATAATATTGTAGAAAAGTCATCATGATGATTTCTATAAGCACATTTTAACATTCTGTTAACATTCTCTGACATTCTGTTTCAGTCTTTATGTATCTTCTTTGCATTTTCGGCTAGACCTGTGTACACAGTTGCATCTTCACTTGCTAATACTGATATCCATTTATTGACCAAATATTGCCATACAAACATACCTATGGGAAATTCAGCAAAATGACCTAGAATTCATCCCACATTAACCAGCTTTGATTTTCCTTTCTCACCTTTGTGTCCATTCACCTAGTGTGCCTGGATCCCTTTGTGTAAGCATCTCAGTGTTTATTGGGATGTGCAGGGTATGTTGATTGATAATGGAACCGAGATTCTACATTCCTAAGTAATCTGCATAAGAACACCTTAATTTGTAGCTTAGCATATTAAAGGACATCCCCCCTCCCATATTTTATGTTATGGTTATTATTTAAATTAAGTAATGAACACCAACAGCTATAGTAAAACCATGGGTAATTTCTAAACCAGTTCCTGATTCACCTGCTTATTTCCCTAAAACAGACAAATGTCTCTACCAAAAGAGTTCCAAAATAATGAATGTTGAAAGCTATAATTTACAACAAGCAGACAAAAATTATTCTGGTAATTTTCTTCTTTGAGACTTTAACGTGACATTAATATTCTGAGTATCACTAATAAAGCAGGTTGTGACAGAAAGTAAGCAGTCAGGTGAAATCTCTTCTTCATGTGAAAGGAACGCTCTGTGCAGGCAAATTCCATTGACAGGTGGGGGGCTAAGGAGAGGAGGGCCAAAATGCAACAGAGAAAATGGAAACAAATAAAAGAACAATCTGAGGATATAACTTAGAGAGGCAAGAGAGAAAGGATTGAAATTATCTCTTTTTTTCAGCAACTTATAGAGAAGATTAAGGTGCTGGAGTGTTTGAAAGATGAAATAAGCAATTTTGAGAGTGAGAAAAGCTGAGCAGGAATTGTAATTTATGGAGGTTAGAGACTGAAAAGTTTAGGTCAGACGTAAGCTTCATGAGAATACAGCTTCTGATAATGGAGTAATCACATAAGACAATAGGAAATTCAGTGTGGAAATAGGTCTGAGTTCCAAAGAATATGCGTCAGGTAAGACAGAAGTAGTCTTTGTTTGTACTTGTTACTTGGTGATGGCTCTCCTCACAGTGCTTTTTGATGCCTTTCCTGATCACACAGGATGCTTAAACTACAACTGCCTAATTAGATTCTCATATTAAAATAAATTATTCTAGTTCTGACAGTGAAAAGCCTGGTTTAAATAAGGTGCAATCAATCAAATCAATCAAAGTGTGCAATCTGTGTATCTGTGTAAGCTGTGATTATTGCTATGCATTGCTGCTTTGCTGATGGCCAAATCAGCACAGTGACTACTGTATTTCTTCTGTATTCAAAATCACTCTCTAATACTGTTTAATGTCACAGAAGCAGGCTTAGAACAACTAGATTAAATTTAACTACATTTCAATAACCCTTTCTTCTCCACCTGTCTTTCTGTCCTCTCTCCCCCTTTCTCCCTCATATCTCAAGAACACCTATAGCCAGATATTTTGAGATTTGTGTAATTCTAACTTTGAAATAGATTCTCATCCATTATGAGCTGGCACAAATGCATTGAAGGTATAGTGCATTTGTACAAGTAGTTCTCTGTCATGTCCTCTCACATCTGAAAGCACAGAAATTCATAATCCGGACCATAACTGTAGATGTATAAACTAGGAATTTTTTAGTAAGTAAGAAAAGCAGAATAAACAACAGGATCAAAATATTATGTGAAGAGAGATTCTGATAGACACCTTTCTTAAAAGCAGTATGCAGCCTAAATAGATTTTAAGAAACTGTGACCTTACCTTTTTTGTTGTTGATGTTCAGAAACCAAAGTGTGAGACTGCATTTTGATGTCACATTTATCACTCTCAGTTTGCAACTGACAAACAAGGCAGAGGACTGGGAGCACTACAGGCTGAGATGATAAATCCTGTTGATGCTATGTTATTGTGCTTTCTTCTTGCACATATCCATCTAGGTGAAACCTGACCTTCTTTTGTGGGGTTAAGAAAAGCAGATGGAGACCGCGATTTCAGAAATGTCCATGGTGGGCTAAGGAATACTTGCTAAAGACTTGTCCTCTGATAAATCAGTTGTCATCTAAGGGACCTACTTGTGGTCCTGCTTTGTCAGTTATAATCTAGTAAATATTTAACTTGCTAACTAAGAGACCTGGGGCTGTGTGATTAATAAGTGGGTGCAGCCTTCGCTTTGGCATTTATTGTGGTCCTTTGTTCTGGACATAGCCTAACTAAATTAGTGGGTGAGATAAGGATTGTGATTTACTGTAATTTCAGGACAGATAAAAATGCTAGACAGGTGCTAAAGGTTGTTTTTAACTAAAGTGATAAACTTTCATATCCTGAGCTGTTTCAAAGCAAATACGAAAAGTCACAGTAAATGCACTCTAAAATGGAACTTCTGTGATCAGGAATGCTAAGTATTTTTAGAGATACAATGAGAATACTACAGTGGGTATGTAATCAATTCATGCTTTGTTTCATGCGAAATTGCTTTGAAAGCAATAATTTCCTGGCACCTGTTCGATTTTTCCTGTGTCAGGTTTCATGACACCTTGATTTATCCACCTAGTAGTGTGTGAAGGATGAGAGGACACATGTCTCTGTTTTTGACAGGGTGCCATACTTGCCCCTGGGCCATATCTCAGACTTAGTATACGCTTCCATAACAGAGAATATCTACATCAAACATGCAAAGGTTTGACCAGAGGAATACACATTCTCAAGTATTCAAGCTGTATATTAGACAAATCAAAAAAATCTGGAAAAGCTGCTTCCCTAAGCAGAGATGTCAGAGTTAAGGAAATGGAGAAATTGGTAACAGGTCAGAAATGTGAGGGGCCATTGCCCATTTTGCTGACGGTTTCAGGGGCTGGGGAACCTGGCATGTAAATCTCTGAACTGCAACAGAAAGACATGGTCTTTTTAATTATTTCCATTTTGGCAACGTGGTATCTCTTTGAGATGTGGAAATATTCAAAGGCCAGCTGGGATATTGTTTTGTGTTTTGTAATAGAAGTAAAAGTAGGTTGGCACAGGCTTTGGGTAGCACAGGAACACCAGCTGTGTGGCAATCTGTGTCCAACTCTAGAAGACTTGTGCTGGCTGATCCAAGCTTTGTTCTGCCAGCACTGTGCCCCATTTCCCAGAGGTAACTCCTGCTGGGTGAGGTTACCATCTGTAAATAAGCTCTGCTCCTTGCTGATGCAGAGGAGCTGCTGACTTACGAGACTCACTAGTTAGAGAGTTTTGGCCTCCTACCAGCAGAGCTGAAGTCTGGTGAACTCTATCATGGTACCACCTCCTAGCTTTCCTTCTTGACTTCTTCCCATCTTTTGAGTTGGTAAATATAAAAGAACTGGAAAATATAGTTTTGTAGGTGTTTTTTCTTCACTCAGGCCAGGTAGAACTCCTAAAAATCTTTTGCTTCTCATGCATATGTTGCCCTAGTTATCTGGCTTCAGGAAAAGATAAGAAAAATATGTTACATACTAGTAAGGAAATAATTTCAAGGATTCTTTGCATTTGAACTCTCCTGGGGTGTCTGTAGTGCGTGTCCGTGGGGTGGGGCCGGCTCTTGGTAAAACCCCTCCGCGGCCCCGCGGTCTCTGGCCGAGCTCCGGTGCGGTGCTGTCTCCCTCTGGCGGGCGGTCCCGGTACTGCCGCTGGGCGCGGGCCGCGCTCCTCGGACCGCCGCCTGCCTTAGGGGAGGGATGTCGGCAGGCAAAGGTGGTTCAATATCGGGGGCGGCAGCTGTTTAGCACCTCAGGACACAATTGTTCTCACAGCAGTGCAAGAGTCTCAATTCATTTAACAGTTTGTGTTTTTTTCTTACATGGACCGGAACAGTATAGCTTATTTTTTAACATTTCTGTTTCGAATTGTTTTTATTTATGATCTCTAAAAACATATACATGGAATTATTTTTTTTACAAGCCTTTATTAGAAGGAGGTAAGAAGTGAAATTACAGAATTATAGTTATATAATTTGTATGCATCTCCTGAATACGTTTAATAAAGACTTGCTGTGTACTGTGTTCCAGTGTTCCTCACAACGGTCTAATTCTGGTGTACTGTGAATGGTTTGGTCAAATTTCGGTAAACCAATGCCTGAGTGATGACATTAAAACCAGGATGAGAATGCGATGAACTTAAACAAATACTCAGAAAAGATTGGACAAAACAGAGAGGTACCTGCCAGACTGTGACTGATAAGAAAATGTTCCTTCATAACATGACCATTGTTTGTTTATTCATGAAAGCATTGTCTAAGTATGTGATACAAGAGGCAAGAATATGCAGTTAGTGGTTTTGTTTTGGACAATCAAAACTATGCATAATTGGACATTAAAGGACCACAAACCACATTGGCTTTACTTTATATTGAGACTTGTGTCTTCATATAGTAGTGTCTATAGCTTGAAATCATCTTAATATTATTTGTTGTACTATAGGAACTTTACCTGAAGAGATAATTTTTGTTTCCCAGAACTGCCACATGGTATTATAGGTGTCATTACACTTTCTTTACTTTCTTGATTACTCTCTTTTGACTCTTGCTGCTATTGAATTGTATCCCAAAGCAGCTTTAAAGTAAAAGAATGCCTTTTGCTTCTCTGTTAAGATATTATATTTGTTATTGTTGCTCAGTTTAACCAGAACAGAAAAGCAGTGGCAAGGTGTGTGGGAACCTGCCCCTGAACCACCAGGGGCAGCTGATGGATTTATGCTTCATTGTTTTTTGTTCAACTGGTCAGGTCTAAGAGGCAGTAGCAAAGTCTGTGAAGTCTTAGCTTTCCTATGTAGTTCTCATGAAGTGCTACCTATATCAGCCAAGAGCTGTACATGCTTAGACTTTCTTAAAATTGGGGTAAAAATATTGAGATGTTAAATGCAAATTTACAACTTGACTTGAAGCCTCTGCAGACTTGCAAATATTACCCATGAATATTAAGAACTGATCCATTGCAATGGAAATTGTGTTTCATTTGGCATGAGATCATCTTTTGCATTAGTATTGAAATTTCTTAATTAAGAAATTCTTAAATGTGTTGCAAATGTTTCTAAACAAATATATACAATCCCTATGACCATTTAGCCTCTCACAGACTACTGAAAATAGTAGTTTGGAGTGTTTTGGAGTTTTGTTACTATATTTAATTTCTGCCTGAATAAAAAGAATTTTATGTCTACTGAGGCATTGTCAAAATACCTTTGGTTAGTTTTGTATGATTAGATACAGAAAAGCTGAGAGTCTCAAAGGTCTTAAGCCAGTAAAAAATCCTGATCTTTATTCTGTCACTTGAATGTCACTGGAGAAAGATCCAAGACAGTGGAGGAGACACTTTTCACTGCTTAGCTCAGTGGCTTATGCTGCATAGCTGTTCTCATTAAATTAAAATGGAAAAGCAATTTTTACTCTTGAAGGGAGGAAAATTACCTTAAATTGCCACATTCTATTATCTTTAATTTAAAAAAATTGCCTGCCTATCTCTTTGTCTTTTACATGGCATCAACTCACTTTGGAAGATGCATCCTGATTTCACTTTTCAAGGGTGCACCTCTGGGCGTAGCACAGAATGTATTTTTTTCCTTGGTGTATTCTGCTGTTAGGATCTCATATAGAAGAACTTACATTGTGTCTAGATTAGTAGTTTAGTTCAGATCAGGAATGTGCTTCTGAAGCTCATCTGCTTGTCCCTGCTAAGTGTGCTTTGATTCGTGTCATGGAGCAGTCTTGGGGTGCTTTATTGGATCTCTTTAAGATGAAACTAAAAGGACAAGTGTTGCAAGAGCATGGCATGTTCAAGGCTCACTGACTTCATTCAGTCCCTACTCAGACCTGATTAGTTGTTTTTTTGACACAAAGCCCTATGAAATATGCATGGTGAGGATGTCAGGACACCAGCACCAACTGTTTCCTTCTACAGCTCTGTTTCTCATGAAGGTCAGTCCTTGCTGATGTGTACATAGTCCCTGATTTTTATCATGATTTGGTACTTGTAGTTTTATACTATGGTTGAAGCTCCAACATTTATTAATCTATCTGAGGCTGCTGTGTCTCTAGCACCTAAGAGAAAGAAGTGATCCTCCTTAACATTTTGGGCAGTTATTCTATGGAATTAGGATGGTAGAAGTATCCTTCCATTACAATTACAAATTCAGTCCAAACAAATAGTTTGAACTGAGCACACAAAATACTTGATTTGCTTTTCAGATATGAAATACTAGTAATTTTTCTTCCTCACTGGAACTCTTAAGCAGGAAACAAGTTTCAGAGATGTTATTGTAACAGTATGTTATTAACTCCCCTTTGCAGTTGAATGAAACCTTGGAAAATTTGGGATAAAACTGGGCTGTCCTAACGAAGCAGCATTTTAAAAATTGTATTATGTACCAAGCTAATAATAGCTGCAAAATTTTGCTTCGTTAACTGTAAAGAATTAAAAGCTCAAAACCACTGCGCAGGATGCATTATCCAAAAATATTAATGAAATGTGCTGACCTCCAGATATGTGTTCCCCTGTACAAATATAAGGGCTCTGTAATTGAGACCCATTAAGTATTGTGGCTATATTGGCTGAGTTAGTAGCCTCAGGTGCTGGCTGGCATTCAATATTGTCAATATTTTCTCTGTTAGCTATAAAAATGTGGATGGGGGGGGAGGGGGAAAGAGGGGAAGGAGGCTTTAAAGCAATTCGGTCTTTACTAGTGGGAAGGTCCTTAATATGCAAATGAAAACCTCCTCTCTGCACTCTTTCAATATATATAACTAGAGTATTTTTCCTGTTCGAAGAAATTTATTATTTGAGACTGCACTGTGTAGGTTTCTGTGCTTCTCAGTGGTTGTGCTACAATACAGAGATCATAGATCTCATTCCCATGTAAGGACACCTCTTTCTTTCTGCAGCAGAAACTCATTAATTTTAATATACACCACTGAAGCAGTTGAGTGGGCTTTGAGGTCTCCTTCATAGCAGCATGTTGTGTTGCTTCTGCACCACTGAGTTCATTATTCTTTTATTAATAAAGCAAGGAGGAATACAGTTTGTACAGTTCTAATGCTGCCTTGCTCGGATATCACAGGGCATGAGCACTCTTCAGAAACGCAGAGGACCTGCCTGAAAATTGACATGAAGCATTCTTTGTTTTGTTTAATCCATGAGTGAGGAACATGGGCACATATTTCTATGTGATTTGCTTCCTCTCTATTTTTTTCTTACTGTAAAGTTACTCAGATCAAGGCTAGGAAAATTGGCTGCATAAGAAATAAATGCCAGCAATGCTATATAGTGCTGCATTTCCTCCACCAACAACTGTATGTAAGATTTTTCCTCAAGCCTCCAATGTTTAACTGCTAACATGAGTATTTTTAGAGGTACGCATTTACTTTTTGTGTTGCTTCATTACGACTGATACTTATTTCAAGCCTTGGGAGCCCAGTTCCATTTCTGCCAGTTCTCCAATGGGTCTGAAAGTCTCAGCCTCGTTCTGCCAGGATGCATGAGGCACTCATCTAGTATTCAGGGCAGTGAAGATTTTAAGGGAGGCACACACTTGTGCTCAAGACCTGCATGTATTAGTTCAGATCCAATTCAGATTTGAATTCAGAATGTTTGTTTCAGCTGTCAAATCCTCCAGCCTGTTTGTCCCACCTCTGCTTGCTCAATACAGAAATAAATAACAAATACAGAATCTGTTAATTTCAGCACTCTGTCATTTGAAGTTAGTACTCAGACAGAAGTGGTCATTTCTCAATATCCAAATACTAAACAGGTTTTTACTTTGTTCGGTAAAGAAGTCTCTATTTAATTTCAGTTTTGATTCTGTAGAATTTCTCAGGCCTTTGATGTAGAGATTAAAACCAAGGAGCTGTTCTATAAGTTTCTAAGACCAGGTCTTCTTCTTTTCGCTTTTTAGCTTCATCTCTCCATACAGTCCCCATGTAAATATGTCTTTTTTCTGGTTTGCCCCAATACTTGTTCATAACAATTTATGGGCTTCGAAGTCTCCTTTGTATGTAGCAGTTCCCATACCTTGAAAAATGTGCATCCCAAGCTCCAGCAGAAGCTTATCCAACCTGCCTTTCCTGGTCAGTTGTTCAGGAAAAGGAATAAAGGAAAGCATATTGGAATGTCTACCAGTAAACCCATGCTGTTGTCTCCCTATGGTGATCAATCAGTGTCCTGTCAAGAGCTGCATGCCTTAATGGATGAGCACTGTGAGAGAGGGGATCTGCTGTGTTTGCTTATTTGCAGTTCATGTACAACAGAAATATTCTTTGCGGTGTCTTTCTGTTCTGCACGGGGAACTGGGGTGTGGCTGGACAGCAGAGAGGTAACCTTGCTCTCCTGTCCTTGTTACCTACTTAACAGGTTAGGTGAATCCTTTGGCAGGAAGACAAAGCAGCTGAGCATGTTTTGCTAGGCAGACTTGTCTGGTATGCACAGAGACTAGAGGGCTCCTGTGAAGATCAGAGTAAACAAAAAGCCAACCATTAGAAATACTCACAGAAAAAGGCATTTCTTGAGGACCCAGAGTGGAGTGCTGAAATCTAAAGATGAAGTTTGTTGTATACATTGTTCCCCCCCAAGCCTGCATCAGTGTCAGTGTTTTCACGGTCCCCTCAGGGTTTTACCTGCCATAATAAACCCAACCTTTAGCCATATCAACGTTTCTGAAGCTTTGCACAGTACTCTGGTTGCCAGGCATATGGGAAGGAGGTGAAGGCTGTGATCTCTTGGAAGAAGTGTGGCCTTGCATCAGTGTACGCTGATTGGAAAGATTCTGTCACATTTACCATTGCCTTGTCAGGCAGAAAAGCACATCTGCCTTGGAGTAAGTAAACAAACTGTTTATATTTAAGTTAATCACTGGAAAAGTTGGTAACATCCTTTTACTGTAGGAGAAGAGGTGTTTTCCATGACTACATGTCTGCATTCCCTACGTTAGGAGGGCAGTCAGGGCTCTGGTTGCTGGCATGGTAAAGGTAACCAGCTTGCTATCAAGAAATCTCTGCTGGATGAGTGAGATTTAGAATCAGAATAGTAGGTTGGAGTATAAAAAGACACATAAAACAAAATCTTCTCTCCATTGTGAGTGCTCAGTTAGGCAAAGGCAGATGGATGCCTGGCCCAGTCTGGGTAAATATTCTGGGAGTGATAGCTTGAGAGAGACGCTTGCTCTTACCCTTGCTTGAACAAGGGTAAATTCTTTCTGTGAAAGATCATCACAAAAAGCAGTGAAGATTCCTATCAGAAAAGAAACTCAGGCCTGGACAAAGAAACTCGGGCCTGGACAAATGAAATTTAGAACATGTCAGGTTTTATGAAATGAACCAGATGATGGCAGCATAGAATGCAACCAAAGACTGGGAAAATTCCTTGGTTAAGTAGCAAGAGACCTGCCCTTGAAAACTGAGTCAGGGATCAACCTTTTCATCTAATCCTCCCCTTCAGCAGTTCCTTTTGAAATATAGGTTTATGGTTCTGGGAAGAAGAAAAGAAAACAGTGATTTTCTTCGATGAACATGTGTTGTTGTTTCAAAAGTTACACAGTAAATCAGCTCAGAAATCTTTTCTATGTGGCATCAGAGATAAACAATTCTGCTTCACTCTATCAGAACACGAAATCTTGTATTTTTTTCTTCAGCTGTAATGACTCCTCTAGGAAGTCCTACCCTCTATTTTCCTAATTTCTTGTCATCAAGACCTAATCTGTACAGCAGTCTCCAAAGCAGAATTCAGGATATATCTCTAGATATAATGAGAAATACAAACCACATGTATGCTAGTTTTTCAAGGGAAAAGCTTAAAAACCTGTCAGTAAAAGATGATTGACTTAGGCATCTAAGAAGCTAACGTCTCTTTTTGTTGGGTGATAGAGAAGTGCTGTCTCTGTGGCAAAATATCAGCCTGCTTCTTCCTGTAGCACTGTTTTAGTGGTGTTGGCAAAGGATAAGTTCATCACTGTGCAGGAACTGTTTCTTCTGGATCTACTGATTTGTACTGGTCATGAAAGAAGAGAGTTGGGTTTTTAACTCTTCCGAATTGCTTCTGCAGAGGTAGCCGTGCAGTCCTGGGGAAGCAAGCATGTGCCTTCAGGACCATGTACTGTTAGGAGACAGGAAGAGAAGACAATGAGGCAACACAAAGTCACATGACATTCGCAGCTGCTGTGAATATGCCTTACATCGATGCTGAGACTGCACCTCTGTTGGTTGGTAGCTCAACTTTGGAAGAAGCTCCACAAGCCAAGCTGCTCCAATGGTTTTATTTTAATGTTTATTGAAAATGTTACATTCACAAGTTCATAGAAACAGTTTCCTGCATAAGCAAATGATAAATGGCTGTAATGTACCTGAACATCAACTGCTGTTCTGTCAACAGAGACTAGTGAATTAATGCTTATTACATCTGCTAACTCCTCAGTCTCCTTGGGGTTTAATTAGACATTTCAAGGACATGGGTACTTTACAATCCTGAACACTTACAGAAACAAAAGGTGCTACAAAGAGGAGTGGAGACTCTAGCAGTTTCTGAGTTCCTGGGTGGAATAGCAGTGCAATGCATTTTAAATCCAACTGTTTTCTGGAATGGCAAACTCTCGTTGCTGCTATGTCAGACTCTGGCTCTACAAATCTCAGTTATTGTACCTTTGACCCTAGTTTGTAAGCTGAACTGACTCTTTTGCCTGCCATCTGAAAAGGAGGTAGTCTCTGATGAAAAGCAGGGATTGTCAAGCCATGTTTCACTGGACTGCTTTGAAAAGAAGTAAGAATAATAATGTTTATTCTTGTATTTGTGTAAGCACCATGCTTGAGACTGCACTCATGGTGAGTTTCTACCCCAGCACTTGCAAAAGACAAGATTATTCTGGCTTCTTCTGGTTCTGTTAGTTGTGATAGTAAATAATGGCATTGGAGTTAGAAAAAAAACAAAAGAGGATATTTCCTTGTGAAACCTATCCAGGACAGCTCAGTGTAATGCCAAAAGAGCAGGCTTCAGAAGAAAGCGACTTTGCTTTCTGTTCCTGAAAGATCTTACAAATAATAAGAGTTTGATGGGTTGCCCTGGCTGATAAAAGCAAATTCAAACCATTCAGTAGCACCAGTAAGGAATTTCTGGAATTCCTGTATTCAGAGAAGCAGCACACTTCGCTAACCGATAAATAAATGGAATAAAACAGAAAGGGGAAAATATCCTAATAAAAAAAAAAAAGATACCTGCTGATACTTTTTGTCCAATGCAAACTAAAATCCTTGACAAGAGAGACAAATTGCTTAATATCCATACAGTGCTTTGAAGATCTAAAGTACAGTAAGTATTGCCATTATTTTCACTGCAGCTAAGATTGCTGTTCTAAATAGATATACTGAGTTTGATATTTAAAACACTGTATTAGAAGAGGCCCATGTGAAATTTTTCTGAGAAGGAATGAATGATATGTTACATTTATCAACACAGTAATAAAACATTCACAATTAGACTCTTCACTTTATGTAGGCTTGGAGGAAAGGAATTTCTGAGTCAGCATGCGGTGCCACTAAATATATTTAAATATATGATAATAGTCTTTTCACATCCTTTTAGTGCATATAACTCTAAAAATTAAAAAAAAATTAAAAAAGAGAAAATTGCTTCTGGGGGTAGAGTGCACTGTGTTTGTGCTATTCTACACCTCTGATTATTTACAATCATCTGTCTTCAGGAGGGTGAGCAAAACATGACCATGAAAATGAGCATCATAATTGTGGAGTGGTACTGCTAGTGCCCATTTTCCAGGAATGCTAATTGGGTGCATGTCAAGGGTAAGCACACAGAACCTCAGTACATGGCTGCACTGCTCCCCCTCAGAGGTCTACAGTTCTATTAATGAAATCTATGGTGTCTTTCCTAACCCATAATTTTCAAGACAACCAAGTACTGGTGTGTCTGCCATGTGGTCTTTCTGTGCTGTTATTCCTTTGAAGTGAACAGGCTTATTTGGGAAACGTATCTTGTCATAGTCAGTTTTAAGGATCTGAACAGCTCCAAGAAAACACTTTACTCCTAACAGCTAGTTAAATATACAAAAGTTTCACAGCTTCACATGGCTATGATGAAAATATTGCACTCTTGGTTACAAAACATTGCAATGCTGGTCGTTTACTGTAGAATCAGTAACACTGTCTTTACATCTTTATCTTTTCTGGGATAGGAAAGACTCCTGTGGCTAGTTATGAAGATAAATGTGATATTAAGACTGCTGTGACTGTGTGACCAGCCTTGTGTTACTGTAGGCGGAGAGCAGTTCTTAGAAACAGAAAATCAAAAGGTAGGACCCAGCAGCTGAACTTTCTGGATTTTTTAAAAATCCTTGTCTCAAAAATATCTTTAAATAAAGCTACATTTCCAGTTTCATTTTAAGTGCAGTGAATAATTTTGTAGTAAGTTCTTCTGGGAGCTCTATAAATATACAACATAAATTAATTTGTATGTCTACTTAGTATTAATTTGATTTGTTGAGCAGCATTTAGAATTGCCTTCTTACAGTAGATAAACATAATATGAATGTATCTACAGCACATTAAACAGATTCAGGGCTGAAACAAAATTCAGTCTGGAAAAGGTAGAACAATAACCAAAGAAGTTAACATTTTCAAATAATAAATCTCACTAAAGGAATTTTGCATAGTTTTATTTGAAAATTATGACTGTTTTCTTTGCTGACCTTGATGCATATTGCAATTTATCATGTTTTCTTTCTCCTACTGTCTTCTTTTCCCCCCAAGATGGATAGAAAGAAAATTATATTGTACTTGAAAAAACCATCTTTTCTTGATTATTCTAACTTTAGTAGTGACACTCAAGACAGCATTGGAAACTGTCCAGAGCCTCCCAAACTCCCTCCTATAGCAAATACAGAAGATAGTATGATTTTTCTTGGTCACATTACATTCTGGGACATTCTGATTAAGATGACATATACACAGTTACTGTGCATATGCACAGTAAATGTCTGTAAAATTAAAATGAAGTTATCCACTTAGTCTTATGTTCTTTTTCAATGTCTATATTTGCAGATGATATTATCAGAGTTGTATTTGTCAAAAGAAGAAAGTAGTTTTAGAAAACATATAGGGCGAGACTATGCAGATTGCCACTTGCCTGCCTGTATTCCTCTCATGATTTCAGTTTGCTATGACTTTGTTTTTCACAACTAATTAGAAACTGTTTTATAGCATTACTGTGTGCTATTATGTATTTCCAAGTGTTACCCCAAAGGTATTTGCATTTCAGTTCTGAGTGAAATGCTTCCTGTACAGTAGGTGATTTGCAAGGTCCTTTGTGATATTTGTTGATGAAAGGTGCTTT
The DNA here is from genome assembly GCA_013397135.1 of Pachyramphus minor. Classification (NCBI taxonomy): domain Eukaryota; kingdom Metazoa; phylum Chordata; class Aves; order Passeriformes; family Tyrannidae; genus Pachyramphus; species Pachyramphus minor. The sequence continues at coordinate 1,818,137 of VYXB01007291.1, read as the reverse complement.
GTAAATTATTTTTGCTACCATATGGCCTCTTCATGTTCCCAATTCAAATCCACTGGGAAAAATCCTCTCAGTAGCATCAACAGAAGCACATCTGGTGCACACACAGTCTGTGACAGAGTATTCTTTTGGTTTGATTAGTCCTTCTGTGGAAGTTCAAATGTATTAGGCATAAGAAGAAGAAACAAAGCTTCTCAAAAATGAAACCTATTCTACAATGTGTTTGAGATGTGCCAAACACTGTTCTCAGTAGAGACCAGCTTCACAGATTTTGAAGTGGCTTGGTCAGAGTGGAAATCACTTGTAAGGGCACTGCTTACAAACCATCTGGACTTTCAGGTCAGTAGCTTGCTGCAGAAATGCTCCAGATCTTGCATATTTAAGGACAACATGCTAGATTTTATTAAGTTCTCCTTTTCCCTTGTTGCCGACCACTGGCATGCCAATACAGGGCAAGTGATGACTGATAGTACACCTACATTCTGTGCTGCTTTCAGATGAGAGAAACAAGTACTCTTACCCATGGGATATGCTGATTGTCGTGCCTGCAATGCAGGCAGAGTTTTCTTCTACTGCTTACAGAAAAGCATGCCAAATCTGTGTCAGTGATTCTTCCCATTGCCGCCTCTTGCAATTCTGAAAACATTTTCAAAATAAAAATGACAATGCCAGTGAGAATGAACCTTGACAGCAGTATAATGAAGTGTGTGGGAGGAAGCACTCAATCTGCAGACTTTGAAAGAAAATTTAATTCCACCTCCAGTCCTGCAAGATGTGGTATTGGACCAAGGACTTTCAGCACAAGTAGCAACAGCATACAGTCAATTCACACACAGTGAAAATAATCCCTTCTGGTGCATGCAATATTAATACTCCAGGGTTTTCTCCATCTGTTGTCACGTATGCTTAAAGTGTACCTCTTTGAGACAGGAAGTGACTTTATTGTTTCATGCATTTACTGTGCCTAGCACAGTCAGACACTGCTAGGGGAACATGACTACTGTAGTACATTTAACATTTTTTTTCTCTTAATAATCCCTAGGCATATAAACTACTTTGTTAAAATAGATATATTTTTTGTAACTGAATGCAAGTATAAAAATTACCTCATTACTTTGCTTTAATGAAGGTCCCAATTTTCAAATAATATAACTCGTGTAAATCTTATAACTGTATCAAGCAGCATCAGGAGAAGAAACTTACACTACTGGTGGGAAGATATAAACAGTAATTGTGGTATGTGTGATGAAGGTAGGGCTTCCTGATAGTTCTCAGCTCTGAGGGCACATGCCCTGAGCACTAAGAAACTGGACTGCAATTCTACAGTCATGTTAGGAGGAGCGTTCCTATTTATAATCTCTCTGCAGTAAAGAAGGTGACTCATGATTTTATTGGTATGGGTCTACAGTGTGTCAGGTGAAATTTTTGTAAGTCAGGTATATTAATGACTGAAAAGAACCAGGAAAGGGGACATGAACTTTAAATAGTTTCAAATAAAAAATGGATGGTTGTTGATTTTGAAGAAATTCTGTGGGCTTCTAAATGTAAAATTAAAGGATTTAATGGCCCTTTGTGGACCTTATGTGTTAACCATATTAAAAACATAGCAAAGATTAAAAAGTGTACAAAATGAAGATTCTGTCTCCATATAGCAAATTGTAGAAGAAAATTTGGTCCGAGGCTGCCTTTTTTCCCCCCCTGTTATTATGCTGAGTACCCTCAACAATTAATTTCAAGCTGTTATTTTTTAGCTTATGAATAGGTCATAGATAAGAAATAGATTAGACACTTGCATATTTACACATCCTTTATTGTCCTGCTAACAACCTGCACTTTCTGAAGTAAGCAGTGAGCATTTTTCCAGCAGTGTGTCCTGGAAAAGCAGAGGACAGGAACAGCCATCTTGTTTGCTGCTCTGTTGAAGTAGGTTTGTGTTTGACTGATCCGAGGGGAGAATTTTATTACTCGCTGGCTGACCTAAGATGTGTGTTATGGGTGATGAACATGTCTTTCAAACATATTTCATAAAATTTTCTGTCCTGGAAGAGCTTTGGTAAAAGTACTTTTGCAAAGAGGGACTGCTCAAAGGAGATAGGAAGGCAGCTGGGAAATAGAAGTTTCCTCCAGGAAAACATTCAAGTGATGTTTTTTCTTTTAAGATTTATTTTCACACTGAATTAAAATAAAAAGCGAACAGTTCATAGTCTCTCTTGGAGTAAAAACTCTGTTTTAGAAGAACCAGGTTGGAACTTCTGGTGCTTCTTTAGCTGCTAACAGGCAATACCGCTGCCTCCTGGGAACGGTTGTATTTCTCAAATTCCATTCACTTATTTCATGCAAGTCCTTCTCAGATGATGACATAGTTCTTTCATCATAATTTTGACCAGCTCAGATAGTCAGTCAGGGATGTGATTAGGAATGTGAGGGAAAGATTGCAATGACTCATTTCATTACGGAAACTTCAATTTCAAGTTTCTCAGACTGTAGGGGATCACAAAAATTTCAGAAAATTCCTAAAGAGAAGTCCCTTCTGCAAGTGTGGGAAACTGGTGCTTTCCATCAAGGAAAACCAGGGAACTATTTTCATTCTTAAGAGGTGCGAGTCTCTCTTTTTTGAATTCCGGAAAATGCCTTTGCCCTGAATTTCCTCTGTCTCGGCTCTGTCCGTACAGGTGTGTGTGGGGGCAGTGGGGGCTGAGGGGCGGCAGCTGTGAGGGGCGGCCAGGGCCAGTTCCAGCCGGTTCCACAAGAGCCCCTCACTCGGGCACCGCTGAGGCCTCGATGAAAGCTGGTGGCGTCCCTCTGGAAAACATCCAAGAAAGGGCAAAATGCCTCAAAGGTGGTGAGGAGTGAGGGGGAAAAAAAGTGTGGGAAACAGCCCTGTGACCCCCCCAGGTCAGAGAAGGAGAGGGAGGAGGAGGCGCTCCAGGTGCCGGAACAGAGATCCAGGACATGAATTGGGTGGGAGCTCCCTGACATAGCCAGCAGGTTCCCTCACATCTCTCCAGTGAGATGACGCAAATGTCTTTCCAGCACCTGCTGGTTACAAGCCATGGCAAAGAAATATGTCTGGCATTGGACAGCACATATCCTTCTGAAGGAAATAATGTGTATTTTTGCCTTAACCTTTTCACGTGTGTGTTCGTATTTTAAATCTTCTGAAATAAGAAAGAAGTGTGGTTGCTTAGGAGACAGAAAATATACAAGTATTAATGATATTTAATTCTCGGATTGGGTCATTCACCCTTGGGTTATAATGCTTAAAACACTTTGAGTCTGAAGAGATGGATAACCTGACCATCCCCACTAGGCATTGCCACAAAATTTCTACAGGGAGTTTTTCTGGAAGGTGAATTCACTGTTACAGGGGGCGGGAGCCCAGCCACGGATCACAGCCTGCAATGAAAACATAAACCAGTGCCCTGTGCTAGAAGTGAGACAGGTTTCTTACATTCCTGGTCGCTGGCCTGAGTACAGATATCCCTCTCAGCCTCTTGTTCCATTTTCCAAAGACAGTGGGACATTTAGTTACCTACAGTTTGTTTCTTTTTATAGTGAAAACAAATATTTGTAATCTACTTTGTGTAGTACAATGTTGTGTCTGTTACAGCCTAACAAAACGTGAGTGCAACTGATTTTTAAAACTTGTGCAACTGGTATTTGTTTTTCTGATATTTGTCAGGGCAACTGGTACTCTTTCAATACACACATAGAGTTGTATTGATGGTTCATGCTGAACTTAACACTACTGGGAGATGCAGAACTCCAGAAATTGTTCTGTGTGGTATCAGTGAAAGGAAACAGATGCAAGTTTTGCTGCTCACTGCTTAGATGAGGGAGGACCACCGGCAGTCCACAGCAAAAAGTGGCTAGAGACAAGATGTACCAACCAGTCCTTTCTTTTAAGACAATGATCTGTTTTCTAATGCCAGAGGTTTTTCTTTAAGTGCTTGATGAGTATGCAAGATGAATAGGTAGAGGGTAATACCTTATATTAGGTTATTTGTTGGGGAAAAAAAAATCTGGAGGCACGTAAAAGCCATTAAGGACCATTTATCTTGGAAACTTGCCTTTTTTTTCCCCCAGCTGTATCTTTCGTTTTGATGAAAGAAGTCAACTCTCCTGGTCAGCACCCCAAGATGTGAAGCAGCATGCCTGGGAGCTACGTCCAAAGCCTCTGCCACCTCCCTCTGCTGTTACCAACTCTGAGTTTGGTCTTGGGGCAAGAACTTTGGAGCATCACAGCAGGTAAATGTAGTTCACACAGAGAGGTCTTGAAAGCCCAAGAGCTTTTTAGGTGGGAATTTCATCCATTCTGCAGCTCCTGCAACATTTAACACAGGCTGGGCCCTGAGGGATCCTTTCTGTCACTAGAGGTGGGACAGATCTGTGCTATCTGTGATTTGCTTCAGGAAGGTTGCTCTGACTTCCCAGGCTGTTTGTGAGTAGGCAGGGTTTGACTACCTGCCTTTTCCCTGAGAATGTCAAGTAAATTGCTTATGGGGTTGATAAACAACTTTTAAGCATGATACCAAAAAAATTAGATACTTTCTCACCTTGCAAAATTTCCTACTTATTTCCTATGTGCATTTACAATATTGAAATCAGTGCTATTATTCATCTGAGTATATGCTGTTTAGCATAAACAGGGTTTGCAGAATCAAGTCCTCATCTGAATTATTGAGAATATAAATTTGTATAAATCAATTATAATTACTGGAGATGAACAAAAATCCTTTCTGTTTTTCCATGTAAGAAGAGTGAAGTTCTCTTTTTTTTTTTTTTAATTAGACTTCATAGCTCTTACATTACCCTTGGAAATTTAATTGAACTTAACCAAATTGAGATCTCATCAGGTTTTAACTGGGTGGCTACAGCATAATTAAAATAAGCCATCAAACAGCCCTAAAAGCACAATCCTATGTACCCCACTACTTGAGGTTCATAAAAACATTTCAGCACAATTTAGTCTGGACTGGATCCTGAAGTAGAGAAAAGGTTGTCCCATGGTAATATATAGTCATAAGAAATTGTTCTCTAAACATTTTGGTTTTAGACTGCAGCTGGCAGTTCATCTTCATTTGCAACCTACCCTTTCTTAAGGGTTTTTGATCAGTCAGGGACATTTTGTAGTTCTGTGTCACACAGCCTGAGGTATTTTCACACTGTTGCCCCTGCAGGGTAGACCCATCTGACTGCAACTTGTAAATTTACCACTTAGGCAAATTGTTATGTAACTGCAGTAAAATGTCTAATCTTCTTTTGCCCCAAGCTGGCACACATGGCTGGATTCTTGGTGAGTGCAAAGCAGTTAAGTTGAAAGCAGTGGAAGTTATGCTGCTCTATACCAGCTGAGAATCCGGGCCAAAATGTGTATGGAAATCATAAAACTTATGCTATGATTTCTGATATTTTCTGGTATTTTAATATTTTGTTCTGACATGTGCCTCACAGTAACTTGTCATTTTTATTGTCTGGGTGAAAACAGGATTGAGTATTTCTATCAGTCTGCATATATACATACGTGTTCAAGAGTAACTCTTGCTCTCTGCAGTAGGAAACCAAGGAAAGGTGTAAGAATCCATTTGGTTTTTGACAGATGTACCTGAAGAAAGCTGGGTGGACAGGGCTCTGGCTGCCACTGAGACTGATCTGGTTTATCAAGATGCCTGTGGGGGCTCCTGGAGAGGTGAGTGTACTCCAGTGTAACGCCCCAGCCAAACATTGTTGCCTCAATGACCCGTATGTTCAGAGACCGCAGTGCTGCTGTTTTCACTGTCTGTTCAGTGAAATGAGTGGGGATGAATGATTTTCCCACCTCCACTACAACTCTAGTGTAGACACAAGCAGAATGTGCTGCCTACAGCCAATGGTCTAGAGCACCCAGTGTTTAGGGGCAAGAGACAGCTGAAATGCCAGTGGGTGACCTGGCTTCCTGAGGGAGCTCATGAGAATACAGAAGTGTTTTGAGCCTAAATGTGATGAAGTAGTTAAGATTACAATACAGATATGTCAAAAATAACCTAAAAGTGGCTGAATGTGCTGAAGAGGTTAAAATTAGCATTTACTTGCTGCGCTAGTACCTTATTTTGTAGCTCTCACAGGAAATCATTCAGTGCGAATGCAGCAGAATTGCAGCAAAGTGGATGGCAAGTGTTAAGACCTTTGATTCTGCTTTTCTTCTTCCTACCTGTTAGATCTAAAGTACCTTTTTGACTACTAAGCTGTAACCCACAGCAGGTCTGTTTTGTCATCTTTGTTGATCCTTCTAGAAATAAAGGAATTTATGTAATCTTTAAGTAAACAAACTTTCTCTTATGTTATGGATGTTGCTATATCTTGAGCTCCTACTAAAACACCACTAGATAATCACTGTATGCTTTTCTATCTATCTATCTATCTATCTATCTATCTATCTATCTATCTATCTATCTATCTATCTATCTATCTATCTATCTATCTATCATCTGTATGTATAATTTACTATCCATTCCCATTTAATCATGACTATTAAATATCTATCTGGAATAGGAAGGATATTTATTGCAATGTGAATATTCTGCAGGTGATTTGCCAAGTTTAAGATAAAGCAACTATTTTATTAACTGATAACACTCTTGTATTTTCCTTGGTATTCACTTAAATCCTTCCTGTGTGAAGTGACACAGATTCTTTATCACAAATAGCTCTGTAAGAAATGACCCTGAGTTCAGATGGTTAGAGCATGGCTGATAACACCAAGGTCATGGGTTTGATCGCTGTGCAGGCCATTCACTTAAGAGTTGGACTCGATGATCCTTGTGGGTCCCTTCCAGCTCAGAATATTCTGTGAAATCTGTGAAATGCCGTGTAGGTTGGGGATGCACTGTAGAAATGGCCTCTGCGAAACCAACAGACCTGTGCTCCCACCAGGGGGCAGGATGAGACAAAAATTAAGGAGTGTTTAGGCAAAAAACCCAACAGCACCTCTCTTAATCCCCCCCACTTCAATTTTTGCGCAAGCTCTGCAGCTGTGTGACTATCTAACTGAAAGCAAGTCTTCTGGGGTTTTTTTTTGAAAGGGAGTTATGTAAACAATGCTTGTCTTCTGCTTCATTGAATATATGTATGTCACTGCTTCTGAGATACTGTACATCCTCACAAACAGAAGTCCTATGATTTATTTACAGAAACATTTTTAAAATATGTAAAGCTATATAATACATCTGTTTGTTTCACATCTTGTATAAAACAGTTGTGTTTTAATTCCCTTCTGCAGCATTTTAGCTATCATTTTTCTGAAACACAATTTGATGATAATCCTAGACACTATTTAAGACTGTAGCATTATATCATCCTTTGTAAAAACACTATAGTAGGAGCCTGAGGCTTATGTCATGCCCAATTACAGGAGAACCCTGACAACTTAAGCATTTTTTGTGTCTAGGAATAATGCAGAAGGCAGCCTACTTTCTAAGATATTGCAGTGACCCACTTGTGCCATGATGGGAAGAGACCACTGACTGAAGCCTGTTTAGCCCAACAATAAGTCATGCTTAGCTGTGAGGAGCCAAACCCAATGCAAGAGCCAGATTTGCTCATAAAAGTGGGTGGGCTTGTAAAGAATGCTGTTCATAGTTAATTATGGCCTAATCCCAGATGATTTGTGTACTCAGAGCAAGAAGATTGCAAAAGACTGTTCAGTAATTACACCACAGAATTTAATATCTGTAAAAGGTGAGAATCATCTGAGAATAGAGATGTATCAACTAGTTACCAGACCACTGCAACCCACAGATTAAGTGTGAAGCTTGTAGCTGGTACTCATGGGTTGCTAAAAGCCATAATTTTACATGTATGTTACCAGAATTACAAATTGCCAGGCACCAGAAACCATGATGAGAGTACCTGGATTTTTCATCCTGGAATTAAAGACTCCAATAACTTGAGTATGTTTGCAACTTTTGTTTTTCTTTTACACTTTATGCTTCATTTGGCTTGAGAGAGAACTTATTCAGGTAGGTCAACTGTGTCAAACAGGTGGTTAGAATAAATACAAACAGATGGGGAAGGTCTGAAAGCTCAGAGGTGTAAATACCTGCATGGAGTCTGGCCTATACTGTTTCTTACCTACAACTTCTGAATTGAAACTGTGAATCTCAGCATTGTGCTCTACCCTGTCAAAGATTAAACCACAGCTTTGGGTGGTGGTGGAGTATGTTCCTTCTACATATCCTTAGGATTTTTTTCTCATTTCAAAAATCTGAATTGTAGGAAAAAAAAGAAATTAGAAGTCCAGCATCAGGAATGCTTCACAATCTATATGTATAAGAAATTATGCATAGATATGTATAGACTCACAAACTCATGCAGGTTGAATGGGACACAGGACCCAGTTCAACCCACTTCTCACTCCAGGATCTGTACTGAGTTCAAAATAGGTTTCTCAGAGTTTTGAAAACTTACAAGTCTGGAGACTTACTGGGCTGCCCATGCAACCTGTTCTGCTGCTTCCTGTCCTATCACTGTCAAAAACTGTTTTCCTGATCAAGTCAGAGCCTTCCTTTGTAGTTTATGTCTGGTGTTTCCCATCCTCCTGTCAGGCATCTCTGCAAAAAACTTTATCCTCCCAAGGACCTTGTTGCAGGTATTGAAAGACTCTGTTAAGCCACCCTGAATGTTCTATATCAGTGCTGTGAAGATGAATGTTTGTGTTTCTGTATTTTCACCATGACTATGACACATAATGTTGATACCATCTTTAATTATTTTCTATACATTTAGATGGAATCTAAGATACTCTTAAAGGTTACGGATCATATTATAATAAGCTCCCCTAAAATAGGCACAAATATTTAGAATATTTTAACATAAATATACACTCTAGAAGTATAATATATAGGCATGTATTACTACAATAATATATAAAAATTCCACCTATTTTAAGTGAGACATAAACATAATTTAGAAGTCTATAAATCATATATACATATTTATTTCTAATACCTGTCAAGTACTTTAAGCAATTTTTGTACTACTATGCTAAAATTTATTCAGAAATTTTACATATTGCAGGAAAGTAGTAACTAGTATCAAATAGCTGTGGCATGTTAGGAATAGAACTGAAACTTTTTTGGTCTTGTAAATAGAATGAAAATGAGATATAGAGTCATAGAATCATTAAGGTTAAGCCCTGCTCTGGCTGCCTGTACCAGCATCACCGCCTTGCTCCAGCACAACACCACCATCTGCTGGTATTGAATCTCAGCTATCTGCCATTTCCTGCCAGTGCTGACTCTCCAGCCATTCCTGTCATGTTTTCCGGGTGCGAGGGAGGCAAACCACGTGGAAGGGCAGCCATCTTGTTTCTGTCCTGTGGCCACGTGTGTTTTTTCTGGGTGGCGGAGGCCGGACGCCATCTCGGGGAGTTTGGGAAGTTCCTCCTCATCTGTTGGTTTAAGCCAATTTTATCAGTGTCGTAATTAGCGTTCTTGGTAAAGAGGTATTTTTTCACTTACATCCAGGCATATTTGGTCTCTCTCTCTGTATTGAAGAAAGGAGGAGACTTCTGTCCAAGGTCTTGACCCCTCCAAATTGTCTCAAACTAAGACAATGACCTAATGACATCCCTGTCTTTTTCCTGAGTTGCCTGTCCCTTCTTTCAAAGGTCATAAACTCTTTTTTCCACTTATTTCTTGTAACAGCTCCCTGTTCAACCAGGTCAGTCTTCCCTGCTGGCTCATCTTTTGGCACATAGGGATGACCTACTTCTTCATCTTTAAGATTTCCTTCTTAAAGTATGTCCAGCCTTCCTGGACCCCTTTGTTTTTAAGGGCTGCTTCCCATGGGACTCTGAACCAGTGTCCTAAGCAGACTGAAAAGTCAGTGCTCTGGAAGTCCAAGGTAGAGGTTGTGTTGACCTCCTTCCTTACATCACTGAGGATTGAGAACTCAATCATTTCATGGTCACTATGCCCAAGACCCCCTCTGACCACCACATTCCCCACAGCCCTTCTCTGTTTGGGCACAGATCCAGCGTGGCACCGCCCCTCATAGACTCACTTACCAGCTTGTCAGGAAGTTTTCTTTCTCAAACTCTGGGAATGTCCTCTACAGCCTCCTCTCTGCCATGTTGAGTTTCCAGCACGCATCTGGTAAATTAAAGTCATCCCACAAGAACAAGGGCTGGCAATTGTGAAACATCAGCCAGCCTCTTATGGAAGAGTTCTGTAGTTATAGAATAGTTCTATAACAAATTCCCACCAGGATGTCTGCCTGATTAGTAATATTTTACTATTATTAATAATATTTATTATTACTATAATCACTATTATACTATAATATATAATATGTATAACATAAAATATTATATTTTTATTATTACTTCTATTATTATTATTAAAATTACTATTGTAATAGTATTTTACTATTATACTGTAGTATTCGATTCATTTCAACATCATGAGCCAGCCCCTCAAAAAAAAATCAAAAAATTTATTAAGATTCTTTTTGCTTTCATTTTTGCCTATAATTCTGTTTGTTTCATGTTTTAAGCTTTCCCACTGGCTACTGCAGTTAAAAGCTTAATAACGTTCTGCTGCTGCAGCAACTTATATGGCCCAAAATGAAGGGGCAGTGGGGTAATCTCTTACTACTCTATTTCAAAGGGAATGAGTTAGCAAGGAACAGATGAAGGCCTGTGCAAACTGAAAAAGGCACTAACGGGAAAAATTTCCTCAGGTATATTATTATGCATTAACTTCCAAAGGTTTAAATATCCACACAAAGTGGAAGCCACAAACAATGCCTTTACTATTTTTTTTTCTCCAGCAGAACAGATCATAAAGTGGCTTTGTGTGTGGGAGTTTCACAGTTGGCTGAAACACAAAGTCAGAAAGTTTTCAGCTAAGAACAGTTGGCAGAAAACTGATGTTTTGTTTTTTTAAAGCAGCTGCAGAGGCAGTTCTGTTTTGCCAGTGGCTTATGTGCCATTTTCCTCCCTCGGGCTGTCCAAGGTGGGACTGTGTGGTGATCTTGGAATAGCAGCATGGGGTTCACAGTGGTCTGCTCAGGATGCTCTGGTAGAAGCCGCTGGAATATCTAATTTGCCTGTTTTTCCAAATCAGATCATAAGTTGAACAAGAAATATGAACTCATACGTATGTACTTACATACAGGGCAAACACAGTTTGGTTGTGTGGCTGTGAAATGCATGAATATGGCTAAAGAATCCTCAATAATAAAAGTAAGTCCAAACTCTGAATTCTAAAGCTAACCCAATTCAGGTTAGTGGAATAAATGTGTGAGATTACCCTGAATATAACAGAGGTCAGAACCATCCTCAGATTCAGTGGTAAATACAAATTAAGAGAATACTGAAAGCATCCATGCTGTTGTCATAAATACATGTAGTTCTTGGAGGTGTATATTTCAGTGACCAAACCTGCATATGTACTTCTGGAGACTTATTTTTTTAAAGATAAGTTTTAAAGTAATTGTCAGAATATTGAGCTGTTTAATATGATTAGCTGATAAATAGATATTCAGAAAGTTGAAACAAGACTACATATTTTTAATAACAGTCTGCGATTTCTGATGAATCAAATGCCATGATCTTAAATTCTGAGCAGAATTCTGAAAATTATTTGTTTTACTGTAATTTGTAAGTTTTCTAATTAGGTAGTTACTACAGACACTAAATGAATGTATCTTGGGAACATTCAGTTAGTAAGTTGAATAAAAGGACTGTCTTTCCACTGAAAACTGCCAGAAAGAAGCCAGCATACATTTTATATACACAATATAGTAGAATTCAATTTCTTCTATTTATTTTACTTTTTTTTTTTACTACTTCTTAATCCAGGTATTCTTGATTATTACTTTTTTTAATGTCTACACCATATTTTTCAAAGTAACTTTCTCTGTTGGTAATTTAAAATTATTTCAGGAATAACTAAGGGCTGAATGTCAAAGTACAATGTCAACTGCAGTGGCAGGAAGATCAGTGTAGATTTAATATATATTGTTGTGAGTTGCTGTATTTATTTTACAGATTCTGATGAGATATTTTGTTGGTGTCAGGAGTCAGGGAACAGTTATGCTGATATGAATCTTTCTTTTTGGTCTAATGTGACTAATCAAACAATGAAAGAGGTGAGAGGTGTTGAGTCCACAGGGGTGATTGCAAAAATATGATCTATCCTCACCTATGTTGTCTAGGTACATAATCAACTAAGGTGTGTTGGATGCGATTTACTTTTTTCTAAAGCAGGTTATAATGTAGAGTTTTGAATCAGTTAAGATATTTTGCATCAAATGGCAACTTGTAGGAAAAAACAAAATAGTGAACTTAAGAAAAGAGAGTCTGAGAATAACAATACAAAATTTCTCCTTGATTTAATTGTAATTATGACAGTGAATCCAACATTTCTCCAAAGCCTTTCACAGACGTACTGCTTTTTCATCTGAGAATCTCAGGAGTGCTAGAAACATTAATTAATTAACCTTCTTAATAATTCTGTGAAAGAAGATTGGTAATTATTATGAGATGCTAATTTTAGAGTGGTAAGACAAGGCACGTAGAAGTTAAGTAATATACATGATGTTAAATACTTTGGTAGCATCTTAAGTAGTTACAGTAAGAATTCTGACAGGTAGAGGTGGGATCTGAGAGCAATCTGAAAAAATAGCCACCTTTGGGATATCTTAGATTGAGAAAAAGAAATAGTTTTTCTAATCTTGGTACTGCTGTTCCTTTAGCTACTGGACCTAATAACTCAAGCATGAGTTGGACAGCAGTCTGGATTTCAGTAGCTATCACAAGATGTAAATACAAGTGTCTCTTATGGTGAATTATCTTCTATTCAATATTTTTCTAAACTTTGTTGGATCAAAACATTCCAAGGGAGTCTTGGCTTCTCGGATATTTTTCTAGCCTTTATAGTAAAGAGATAAGCCTTAAATTATGAGTACAGCTAAAGACTTGTGTATTAGTAAGCAACCTTTCCTTTAGCGCAATGGCTTGAGGAAGCCCAACTCATTATTTTTAGTCCCAGTGTTAATACTACTATAAACTGCATGAATTCTTCCTGACATGAGAACAACAAACAGGAAAACACTGTAGATGATTATATGGAATCTGATGTTTTATAGTGAAGAAAAACCTCATAGTCAGCACTCAGAACTTGTGTGAGGATAAGTTATGTCCTATAAGAGGAGCACAGCTCCAAAAAGCAGCTCTTAGCTGTACTCTTAGCTCTTAGAGCTAAGAATAATTATTTAAATTTATTGTTATTTTCAATTACAGCTGTTGTTTTACTGAAAAGCCAAAAACAGAGCAGTATTTACAGGTACTCCTCCTTAGGTGCTTGTGTTTGAGTTGATGCTTTGACTTGCTTCCTTTGTCCCCTAAGCTACAGGCAGGTTGTATAAGTTCAGCTAAAGGAGAGAAAAGCCAATCTCTGATTCTCCCCATATCTGTAGACTGACCTTGCAGTAGAGACTTTTATAACTTGGGAGCAGTCATCTGCATTTTCAGTGGAAAAAGAAACCAACAGAGGCTGTACAGTTTGCAGGGAGGACCAACTCTGGCCATAAGGAGAAAAAGGGACTACTGTACACCTGCAATTTACATGGACTCCCATTAATTGGAGGATCATGAGGGGACAGAATTCAGTAGATTTCCAGATTGTCTTTACTAAGTGCCCATGCTGAGCATTATCTTTCCATTGCTGAAAAAGAAGTGGCTGGGAAGTTAGCTGGCTCTCACTGTTTGGGAATTGACATCTAGGCCTGAAGAGCTGCAGATTTGCACTTGGCAAGGCTGCTGTATATTCCACTGTGTTCAGTTCCTCCCTTCCTGGTTTGATGTGGCTGTTTCAGAGCCTTTCAGCTGTGATTCACATGTATCTTCTTTTCTTCTCAGCCTAATCAAGGTGTGAATTAGATCAGTTCTCATTAAATATCTTATGATATTATGATATACCTCTTTGTACCTTATGACTAAGGGAGTGCTTCTGTGTGTGAAAAAAATGCAGTGTGGATGCAATGTACTGTTTCCTCAGGACAAAGAGGATGCAGGATGTGAAGATAATCTATAGATGCATACGTATGGTGGAGTAGGAATCTCCTTCATTTTTTTCCCCTTGTATCTCTCATTTCTTTTATAACTTCAATGTTGTATGTAACATATTTTATAGAATAAATGTATTTAATGTTGGTTTAACTGAGAAAATGTAGGGGAAAAAATAAAAGACATAAATCCAACAGAAAGTCTATAGATATCTCTTGGCTTGCAGATATCTTCTTCGGTGCTGTTTCCATGGAAATTATTTATAGTGCCTGGAGGGAGTGAAGTGCAGGTCACAGATTCGCAGAGCTACAGTAGGCTTTCAGCCCAGTTAGGCAGAATCTGACAACAACAAATGGAATGTCTTTGAATGGAGCTCTTCTGCTTTCATAGGAAAATGTAATCTCTTATAAAAATGTGGCTTTGAAAGAAAAATATTAATCTCTATGTCAGTTTGGGGTGAAAATGGAACCATGAGCTGTCAGTTTTCATAATGAAAACAGCTTCAAACTCTCTTCCCTCAATTCCCCCTCCCCTTGCTGCGTGAAGTCATTAAAGGTTTCATCACATTTATTAGAGCAGAATTCTAAGTACCATTTTGGATAATCACCATGTATTCCAGTTTGGCTAATTATTTTACTTCTTGAATGTCTACCTGGAATATGCTGAAACAGAGCACAAATCTTTCAAAGGCTGTGGATATTGCCAGTCATCAAGGAGCATATTCTGCATTTTATTTAGATAAAAATCTATTTTATATAAAATACTAAAGGTACATGGAACATTTTTATATATTTATGTATATTGCAAGTGTGTGTATTTTTTCTTCTTAAAGACTTAAAAAAATAAGTCACATAACAATTTGTGAGACAGCTTTTTGTAGAAATGAATGCTTTGTATAAAGAATTTGTAAAGAGGGATGTACAGATACATGGACTGCAGTTTGAATGAAGAATGTCATTCTTTCATTTTGTCACAAATTACTTGGCAGTGTTCTCTTTAAGGATCTTGAACTCATGTAGTTTGTGTGTCTCTCCCCTGCTTCTCAGATGGGGAAAAAAATGTATTGAATTTCTGTTTTCACACCAGTGTTTTGCCAAGGTCTCTCTCCTCCTCTTCCCCACTCAACTTTCCAATATCTGTTAATTTTTTTTTTCCATTTGGTAGATACTCTTCAAATTAGCACAGTGTTTCTAACAGTTCCATTAGGTAGGCTTCTTGACCACTCAGGTATAAAAATCTTAGAGGTGTCTGCTGGCTGGAAATTAAATATTAACCACAACCTAGAAATTCAGCACTCACCTCATTAATCCATTTGAAACCATCTGTCATAAAAAGATGCAATATTTTGCCCTCTTTGGCATCTGCCAATTAATTTTTAATCTCAGAAAAATGTGAAAAATGTGTTGTTAAATTCAGCAATTTTGTGACTGTACGTTTGTCAGTTTGGGTATCTTGGCTGATAATTATTAAAATTGCTTCCATTAAAGGATACTCCACTTGAAATCTTTTCTATATGGCAGTAAACAATTCTTTCCTTGGTGTCATCTTTTCTTGTTGGGACAGACTGTTCTGAACAGCAGTAGGGACAAGGCTGTTGACCCTAGGATATACTTTTGAGGGGGAAAAAAAAAAGAGTAAAACAAAACCAGCCCCAAAAAACGTGCAAAATGTGTTTGGATTCCCACAGTGCTATGGAGTGGGTATGGAATGAAATATCTTAAATACCCAGGGACATGCCCATGCGTGTTGTGGTCCATTCCTATAGGCATGGACTGGATGAAGAGAGCAGTAAGAGTTGTGAACCTTCTGCAACAGACATGGTGAGAGGGAGATTGAGCACTGAAGCACATCCCATAGTATTAAGGAGAGTAAATCTGTCTGCATTGCTAGGACATCTTGCTTTTACAGACTGAATGCCAACCTCTATTGAACTGTGGTCAGAAATTCAACAGATGATACTTTCATCTGTTCTTACCTATGGTGGTGTTATGAAGATGTAGAATACTTAACTCTCCAAGACTTAGTTTTACATTGATGGGAATAATTGCTGTAAGAGAAAGCACTGATACACCATTTCGGCGGCTAGAGATGAGTACACAGGTGTAGCTTTCCCAGTGAAAACCTTGGAATGAATTGTGTTTTTTTTCCTGAGATGCTAATTGAAGCTTAGTAATAAAAAAAAGACCAGATTAACATTGAATAGTGCAAACTCTCACAGAGACCTGTACCCACTTCATAAAAGCTTCTGTCTAAACAGCTTCTTTGATTTTTGTTTTCCATTGCACCAGATTAATACCTGTATTTCATTTCACCAAACAGAAATAAGTAACAAAAAATGCAGGGTAAATGATTTCTTTTCAACCAGTACTCATGTGCTTATCAGCCAAGCAGAATATTACCTATTAATGTAAATAATGCTTCTTGACTTAGTTTTGCATACTACTGTCTACTTTTTTTTTTTTTTTTTTTTTTTTTTTTTTCCCACATAGAGTGTGTT